>JAODAL010084847.1:0-10787 GCA_025379985.1 Phyllomedusa bahiana
TCGCTAAAAAGCTACGAACGTTCAATCTCTCGTGATAGGCTGCCAGCACAGGTTGCTATAGCTACAGACCTGGCTTCTACTGCAGCCTAGTAGAAGCCAGTAAACACGCCAATGAAAATGAAATCAAGAAAACATGACTGAGGTAAGATGAATCAGTGTAGTGAGACAACCCTTTAAGGGTGTCTATAGTTTAGGAGTCTGCCTGGGTCTATATTAGTTCAGGAGGTTGGCCTGGGATCTGTACTAATTTTTGGGTGTGATAAAGGGGGTAATGTGTATTATTTGTGATTCAAATGTCATAGGTGGTGGTATGTCTTACACAGATGGGCAGACCGGTTTGTACTAGCTTAATATATCACTTTTGTGAAGTTCCCTCAGTTCTTCAGACTTGGGAGGTATACAAATACTTGACATCGAACATTAGTCTAGATTTTAAGGAGGTTGTTTACTTTTCATATGGATGATATTGGGATCAAATATATTAATCCTTTCCTGTCCAATGGCAAAACTATGCTAACTATATTCATTTCCTTGAAATGACTAAGGGGGACATGTCTGAAAAGTGTCTTAGTCTAAGAATTTTCTTGTTGCCCATAGGAACCAATCATAGCGCCCCTTTCATTTTTTCAGAGCTCTTTATGAAATGAAAGGGGAACGCTGATTGGTTGCTATGAGCAACAAGAAAAGTCTTAGACCAATACAGTTTTCAGACATGTCCCCCTTAATCTTCACAGTGATGACTCCCAGCCATTTATCCCCTTAGATGCAAATGTTTCTATTGACTGTAGTATCTGAGGGTTTAAATGTTTGAAAATGGAGTGATCACTATGACGTGCCATTATGTTCGTTCATCAAGTCAATGCTCTTACCCTCTGTCAGCCTGTTGACAGAAGCCCACCACCCATGTTTCATTTAAACAATAAAAATCCTACACATATTAGGCATCCAAATGACCGTAATAACCCAACTGATTAAATTAATAGGTTATTTAGTGTGAAACATGAATGGTATTCAAAATAAGCAATGTAATTACAATGCTGAGAGGCCACTACAAAATCACATCACAATTTGTTGAGTCAACAATTTGCATGATCAGCACATCAGTACTCATAGGGCGACATGTATGAAGCTCGCCACGTCGGGGCACACCTTTTCGCCAGTTTTCCGGCGAAATTTGCACCTGATTTATGTCGGCGCTGGGGCGCGCTCATACATACCATGTAAAGTCCGCCGCGCCTCGCCAGTGTGTGAGGCGCAGTGCGGGACTTAGGCGCAGTGCGGGACTGCGCCTAATATTCGCCGTCCGAGGAGGTGCGCTCATACATGCGGGGAAAAGTTCACCGCGCCTCACCAGTGTGTGGGGCGCAGTGCGGGACTTAGGCGCAGAAGGGACTGCGCCTAACATGTATTCCGATACGAGAAAGGCTGGAAAACAGCGAGAAATCATTAAAGATGTCCGTGCGGAGTATGAATCAAAAAATCGCCTTTATAAAGGCGTAAAACTTTATCAGAAAAAGAGCTCAAACCTACTAAAAAAATACATAGATAAAATCACTTTCCAAAAATCCAGAACGGCGCTATATCGGGAATTTGGATATCTGAAATTGCCGGGAAATACAGTAATTCAAATTCTGTAAGCTATTCTCATTGGTTGGGAGAAACTAGCCAATCAGAATAGGAGCAACAGTGACCCATTATAACCTATGGAGAAATATTGACCAATCAAAATCAAAGGTGGGACAGTTCAAAATACAGTAAAAATGCAGAAAAGAGCTGGTTGGCTGAGCTAGCGGGGGCTTGGCTATCTCGGCCAATCAGAATAGGAGCGACAGAGACCCATTATAACCTATGGGCGGGACAGTTCAAAATACAGTAAAAATGCTGAAAAGAGCTGATTGGTTGAACTAGCGGGGGCTTGGCTATCCCGGCCAATCAGAGCGCGAGCTACTTTCTCCCATTGTAGTCTATGGACAGATCGGGGCAATGAAATCTCGGCTCTCAGCGCCGTGCGGCATGGTGTCTGATTAAAAAAATCATTTTTATTAAGTGTAAAACATTATCAGATAAAGCGCTGAAACCTTCTCTAAAAATAAATCAGTTAAATCCCTAACAACGTGTTTGTCGCCGAGACTGGCGCTACATCAGGAATTGCAATATAGAGAATTGCCGGGAAATACAGAATTCAATTGTTTAAGTCTTCTGTTTGGGATCGGCATAAACCACCCAATCGAATGGAGCGACAGGGGCCCATTCTAACTTGGAGAAATAGGGGGACCCCATCATATTCAAAGGGGGGGACAGTTCAAATAATAAAAACAGAAAAGAGTGATTGGTTGAGCTAGGGGGGGCTCGCCAGTTTTACCCAATCAAGGGGAGCTATTTTTCCAAGAGTTTAGGGGAAAAAAGAAATGCAGAGCGCCCCTTTTTTTGTGTTTGGCTAATTTAAAAGGCGCGTTTTTTGGGACAATGGGAGAGCGGCAACGTTTTATGGGCTTTTAATCAATTTGGAAAAAACTGACATGGCCGAAAAAAAATGATAAACTACAAAAGTTGGACCGGTTATAAAAAAGAATAATTTTGGGGGTAAAAAAAAAAAAAATTAAAATTCAATAAAATCATGTTTTTTCTTTATTTCGTTTACCCCAAGGTTTCCAAATAGTTGGGGTTCAAAATAAAGAAATAAAGAGCTCTTTTTCGAAAATTTTTCCCCTTTATAAACGATTTTTTTGGGAAATCAACCCCATGCCGCCGGGTTTGGGCCGAGATTTCTTTGCATCTTTATTTTTTCCTCTCATGTTCCTTTTCGCTTCACCCCCTCCGGGGGGGCATTAGACCAAAATCAACCAGGTCTGCCTGTCGGAGCTCCCCGGGGCCCGCAATGCGCCGCACTTTTCCCACTTGCGATCGACAAGCCTGGAGTTTTTGGCGCCCGCGTCCCGCCCCGGAACCCCCCACACCGCACCAATTTCACCCCCTTCATTGAGGGGGCCGAAAGTGGCGAACGCTGCCCTAACACGCATCCGCGCCCCAGCGGCTCGGGCCCGGTAGGGCAGGAACGCCAGAAAAACGGTCGCAAAGCCCGTTTTATACATGTCCCAAATCTCCAAGCACAACTGAATCAGTTGTTGAGTTCCATTTCAGCTTGAAGGGAAGACTTTTTTCTCCAGGTCTGACAGGGGATATCAGTAAGAAAGCCCCTGCAAAATTGTAGAATACAAAAAGACTTGTTTTGGGTCAACACACCCCCCTTGGTGGACTCTGAAAAGAATGGAAACGTTTCTTATAAACTGATGAATCAAAATTTATTTGGTAATCACACAGGTTTTTCTACATCATTAAAGGGGGTTTTGTCTCGTACAAGATTGGGTTTTATTAAAAATCTTTAAAAAACAAGCAGCTTTGCAAACATGTTCATTACAAATTCCTACTGATTTTAGTTAGCCCTTTAGCAGGAGGGCATCAGTCCTCAAATCTCTATAGCAGCCGCCCTGTTGATCCTTATTTCTGGTTTTCAGGTCTTTATGACCCTCATCTTTAAGACAGGTCGAGCGAGAGCCCCCTCCCGCCACAGAATGCTTCTGTAGTAAAGGGGGGGGGGAGGGGGGACTCTGGCTTCATTCCTTTGCTGCCTGGTTTTAAACCCTGTTTTGCCTGCTTCCTCCCGCTCTCAAAACAAGATAGATGTTTACCAGTGACCCTTCTGTTACTATAATATATATGTCTTTGGAATGTGACTATACAAAAACAACAGATCAGATGAATACTTTTTCCCCTGTTTAGTGAGACATCCGATATAGTAAATTCCCTTGGTTGCTGAGATGTGGGGAATTGTAAACTAAGCAGGGGGTTAGGAACCATGCACCCCCTCTTTGCATACACAGCAGCTTTTAAACCCCTCTACACTCATAATCACCCTCTCCCGCAACGACCTAGGCAGGCCACACAGGGAACTCTGGCAGCAAACCCCCTCCCCCCCTGATAGAAGTTACGTAGTGCCTATGTGCTGAGGGGGGGGGGGGGGGGAGCAAAAGAGACAGCCAAGAAGCACGCCCCCTTTCAACTTACCAGGCTCCTGACAGGCTAAAAGCCAAATGAGAAAACCCCTTTGGGCCTCGTTCACACGGCTTTTTTCGGCGGGTTTTTGCCGAGGATTGACGATCGAAAACCTCGGAAAAATCCTCCGAAAAAAATCACAGCTTTTTTCCCTATTGTTTTCAATGAAAATCGGCTGTCTTTCACCGACCAAAATTCCTTTCCGGGGTTTTTGCCGCCGCGGATTGCGAGGGCAACCCGGGAGGGAAAAAAAAAACAATTGACATGTCAATTATTTCCGGGGGGGAATTCCCTTACAATGATTGTAATGGTGAATCCGTCGGAAATCTTTCAAATCGTGCCACATTAGTGGCACTTATGTGCAACTGATTTTCAACTGTTTTCAGAACGTTTTTTCTCGAAATCCTTGAAAAATACTCGAAATAAGCCGTGTAAACGGGGCCCTTTTAAATGTGTAAAAGGATGGTTCCTAGGGGTTGATCCCATCTGTCAAAAATGGGGAGGAAAAGCTTGGTCGGGGTTTTTCATTTGGTGGATCCGGGGCTCCCTCCAAAGTGACAGACACACTGGAGGGGAAGGTGCACAGCATTTTGACCCGGCATGGAGTACCCTTTGGTGGCCCCTTTCTGGTCAAGTTGGTGCTAAGAAGACCAGATCCAAAAATCCCTCCAAGTTATGTAAAATTACCCAAAAAGGCAAGAAAAAGGGTAGTTTTTGAAAATAAAATGGGCCGCACAGTCAAAAGACCCAAACCCCACCAACTTTTTTGGGGATACTGGATAGAAGGGAAAAAGCAAAGGGCAACTTTCAATCGAAAGCCTTTTGTTAAACACAAATTGTTTTTGAACAAATCTGAATGAATGAGAAAGGGGAATGCCCCCTTTTGTAAAGCTGTTTTTTCATCTAGAGAAGGCTATTTTGTAGCATCCAAAATCTAGATTTCATTTGTTAAAACAAAGTTAATTCATCATTTTTATTCATTTTCTAACTTTTTAAAAAAAATATGGAAAAATTTGAGGTTACTAAAACGTTGATGGGTAGGCATGATCTTGAATATTGGTTCGCTTTTCTCTTTCTTTGGGGCTGAAACCCGAAAAACCCGAAAACTTCTTTTTTGGGACCCAGTCGTTACTTTTAAAAGGGGTTCTCTTGCCATAGTTTTTATAGAGGTTTGCACGCAAAGAATGGGGTTTCCCTGGGCTATTTTTTTTTTTTACATCATTTTGCAACACCCCTAAAGACCTAGGGACATTAGAATCTCCCACGTCGGGTGAACCTTTCCGCCATTTTTCGGGCAAAATTTTGCCCTGATTTTGTCGGCGCGGGGCCTCATACTACTATGTAAAGTCCGCCGCGCCTCGCCAGTGTTTTGGGGCCATGGTTTAGACCAGGTGCGGGCTGCGCCTTTTTATTCGCCCCCCAGGTAGGCCCATCAAAATGTAAATTCCGCCCGAGTCGCCAGTGTGTGGGTGGCAGTGGGGGGACAGGGGCCATGGGGCGCTGTGCCAAATATTCCCCGGCCGAGGTGGTGCGCCAAAACATCGGGGAAAAGTCCGCCGGCCTTGCCAGAAGGACTGCCCCTTTACAATGTTTTCCGACGGACGGGCTGGAAAACCCCTGAACCTTTAAAGTGTCCGTGGGGGAGTATGAATAAAAAAAATCGCCTTTTAAAAAGGGCGGAAAACTTCTCGAAAGAGCTCAAACCTCAAAAAAAAAAATTTCATTAAAAAAATCATTTTCCAAAAATCTAAAGGCCCCAAAATTTCGGAATTAGGTATTGGAAATTCCCCGGGAAATACAGAAAATTTAAATTCTAAAAGCTTTCTCATTGGGGGCAAAACCCCCCAATAAAAAAGGGCGAAGTGAACCTTTTAAAAACCTTGGGAAACTTTGACCAACAGAACAAAGGCAGGTATTTCAAAATACAGTAAAAATAGAAAAGAGTGTTTGGGCTGAGCTAGCAGGGGTTTGGGCTATCTGGGCCCAATCAGAATGGGAGCAACAGGCCCCATTATACCCAGAGAAGTTTGAACCAATCAAAACAAAGGCGGGACATTTCAAAACGAAAAATGTGAAAAGACTGATTGGTTGAGTAGCGAGGGTTTGGGCAACCCCGCCAAACAGAGCGCGAGCTATTTTTCCCCCCATTGTAGTCTATGGAGAGATCCGCAATGAAAATCTTTGGCTCCAGCGCCGTGCGGCTTTGAGTAGAAAAAAAAAAATTTTTATTAGTTGTAAAATTTCTCTGAAAAAAGCTCAAAACCTTCTATAAACATAAATCAATTAAAATTCCCAAACAACGCTTTTTCCTGAGCCCGGCGCTATATAAGAAATTAAAATAAGAAATCCCGGAAATACAGTAATTCAAATTGTTTAAGCTCTTCTGTTTGGTCGGCAAAAGCCACCAATCAAAATGGGAGCGAAAAAAGACCCTTAACCAGGGAAAGTTTTGCCCAAATAAAAAAAAAAGGGTGGGACAGTTAAAAAAACATTTAAAAAATACAAAAAGAGGTTTGGTTGGCTGAGGGGGCTTGGCTATCCGGCCAATCAGAGCGCGAGTACTTCTCCCATTGTATCTATGGAAGATCGGCGAAAACAACCCCGGGCTCGCGCCGGGCTTGGAGTTAAAAAAAAACTATTTTTTTAAAAGTTTAAAACATTATCAGATAAAGCGCTGAACCCTCTAAAAAAAAGCTTTTTAAACCCCTAACAAGCATTTGTCGCCGAACCGGGGCACATGGGAATTGCAATAAAAGGAATTGCCGGAAAGTCATTTTTTTCAAATTTTTTTTAAGCTCTTCTAATTGGTCGGCATAAACCACCAATCAAAAGGAGCGCATGCCCTTTTAACCTAGGGGGGAGTATTGCCCAAAATCAGAATGGAGCGACAGGGCCCCCTTCTAACCTATGGAGAAATTGACCAATCATTTTCAAAGGGGGGACGTTCAAAATACAAAAAAAAGGCAGAAAAGAGCTGTTTGGTTGAGCTAGGGGGGTCGTCCATTACCAATCAAGCGCGAGCTACTTTCCCTAGAGTTCAAATGGAAAAAAAATTCCCACGGCTCTGTGATTGGCTAACTTAAAAAGGCGGGTTTTTGGCCAAGGGGAGAGCGACCGCGCTCCTTGGGTTTTTTTTAATGCAATCGGGGAAAAAAACAGAAGGGCCCAAAAAATAAAAGAAAATAGAACAGAATTGTACCGATGGAAATTTAAAATGAACAATAATATTGGGGTAAAGAAAAAAAATATATTAATTCAATAAAACATTTTTTTTTTATTTTTTGGGACCATGATCTATATAGGGTGTAACAAAAAAAAAAGAAAAAAAAATGATTTTTTTTGAATTAATATTTTTTTTCCTTTACCCCCATATTATTTATCATTTATTAACATCGTAAACTTTGTACTCTTATATTTGATTTTGGCCCTGTACGTTGTTTCCCGATTGCATTAGAAAACCCTAGGGCGCGCTCGCTCTCCATGGTCCAAAACCGCGCCTCTTTTAAGTTAGCCAATTTACAGATCGCTCGGAATTTCTTTTCCCTTTTGAAATCTTGAGAAATACTCGGTTCTGTTGGTAAGCATACGAGCCCCCGCTACTCAACCCTCAGCCTTTCTGCATTTTTTCTGTATTTTTTAAAATGTCCCGCCTTTGAAAATTTTTTGGTCAATATTTTCCATAGGTTTAAAAGGTCCCTGTCGCCCTTTTCTGATTGGTCCAAAAACCTCTCGGATATAAGGGGGACTGCGCTCCTATTGATTGGCTGGTTTATGCCGACCAAAGAGAAGAGCTTAAACAATTTGAATTTCTGTATTTCCCGGGAATTTTCCCTTTTTGCAATTCCCTTTTTAGCGCCGGTCTCGGGGGCAAAAAGCTTTTAGGGATGTAATGATTTATTTTTAGAGAAGGTTTTAGCGCTTTTTCTGATAATGTTTTACACTTAATAAAAATGAGTTTTTTATTCATACTCCTGCCGACCCACTGAGGCCGAATTTTCATTGCGCCATCTCTCCTAATAAATGAGAATAGCTCGCGCTCTGATTGGTCGGGGTCCCAAACCCCGCGTCACCCAAACACTTTTTTCTGCATTTTACGTATTTTAACTGTCCCCCTTTTTTGATTGGTCAAAAAATTTCATAGGGTTTAATGGGGCTTTGTTCCCTATTCTGTTGGGTGGCTTTTGCCGACCAATGAAAGCGCTTACAGAATTTAATTGCGTATTTTTCCCCCCAATTTCTAATCCCAATTCCTGATGTAGCGCCGGGCTCGGGGCAAACGCATTGTTCGGGATTAATTGATTTTTTTAAAAGAAGGTTTCACTCTTTTTCAGGAATATTTACACTAATAAAAATGATTTTTTTTTTTCAACTTATCCCACGGCGCTGAGAGCCAAGATTCAGTGCGCCGATTTCTCCAAAAAATACAATGGGGGAATAGCTCCGCTCTGATTGGGTGGGAAAACCAAGCACCCCCCTATTTTTAAAAAAACCAGCTCTTTTTAGCATTTTTTTTCTGTATTTTTAACTGTCCTGCCTTTGATTTTGAAAAGGTTTTAAAATTCTCCCCACTATAAGGGTCCCGTCGCTCCATTCGATTGGCCCAATAGCCAAGCCCCCGCAGCTCAACCAATCGCTCTTTTTTGATTTTTACTGTATTTTGAACTGTCCCCCTTTGATTTTGATTGGTCAAAAGTTTCTATGGTTTTAAAAGGGTTTACGTTGCTCCTATTCTGATTGGCCGTTTCTGCGACCAATGAGAAAAGCTTTTAGAATTTTAATTACTGTAATTCCCGGGGGAATTTTTCCCAAAATCCCAATTTTTGATATTTGGGCCGTTCTAATTTTTTTAAAGTGATTTTTTTAAAGTATTTTTTATTTTTGAGGTTTGAGCTTTTTTGAAAAAGTTTTCCGCCTTTTTTTAAAGGGGATTTTTCGGAATCCACTCCTGCTGCCGGAGCACGAGAGATTTCGTTCGATTTCTGTAGCTTCCTCGCATGTTCCGTTTTTCCTTCACTTCGCCTCCGCCGGATATTTAGACCAAAAAATAAACTAGGTCTGCCTGTCGGGCGCCCCCGGGGCTGCAATGCGCTCCTTTTCCGTCTCGCGATGACATGCCTCGGAGTTTTTTGGAGCGCCCGCGTCCCCCCCCGGAACGCGACACCGCACCCACACCGTGCCCATTGCCCCCCCTTCTGCGAGGCGCAGCTGAAATGGGGAACGCTGCCCTAAAACCGATCCCTGCTCCGACAAGGGATTTTGGCCCGGAGGGGCAGGTTACGCCAAAAAATGGCGAAACCCATCATGCAGTCGCCCCTGTTCTTTATAATGAGCTTTTTAAAAATTTTAGTTGGGCCACCAAAATATTTACCACTTTATCAAGAAATCTACCACTTTGGTAAGGGACTCTCCCACCAACAACATTCATCACCTATCCACAGAACAGGTACATGTATAATCACTGGGGTCCAAAATTTTGCCAATTTAAATGGAGGTGGTGTAATGTGTAAGCTACTGCTCCATTCAATGTCTATGGGACTGATGGAAATAGCCAAGAATAGCACTCAGCTCCGTCAGTCCATCAGACAGGGGATGGAGCAGCAATATACGCATGCAATTGCTGTTTAGTTCATATGAGGGATTTAGAATTCCAGTTCTTGTGATAGTCTGACAAATTCAAGATTTAGGGGGTGTTCACATGGTGTATTTCGGCCCATAATTATGCCAAAATACACCCCAGAAATACAGTTAAAATTTTTTTACTAGACAATGGTGAATTTACAAACCTATTTCTCGGGGCGTAATCTATGCTTATAAAATGAAGTGACCTGTCACTTCTTTCGGGCACTTACACACCAAGAAATAAAAAGGTATGTGAGACAGAGAGCTGCCCTGCGCTGAAAGTACGTACTTTCAACAGCGCTAATGAAAAGTGATCGCAATATGCCGTGTGAACATACCCTTGAGATGTGGGTAGAACTGAAGTGTTTGGAATAGATGGGGAAATGTTAAGTGAAAAATTAGATTTTTTTTCCCAATCAATTAAAAACAACACTCACCGGGCCCCTTTTATTAGGTACACCTGTCCCCAAATGCTCGTTAACACTTAATTTCCTAATCCCAATCACATGGCGGAACCAGTGCTTTTAGGGATTAAAGGGCAAAACAACTCTTGCAGTTCAAACAGAGCATCATATGGGAAGAAAGGTGATTTGAGTGCCTTTGAAAAGTGGCATGGTTTTGGGCCAGAAGGCTGGGCGAGATTTCAAAACTGCTGACTCCTGGGATTTTTAGCACAACCACTCAGGTTTACAGAGAAAGGTCCGAAAAAGAAAAAAATCCGTGAGCGGCAGTCCTGTGGGCAAAATCCTTGTTGATGCCGAGGTCAAAAGAAATGGGCAGACTGGTTTGAGCTGAAAAAGGCAAAAGAATCAAAAGCCACCCTTTAAACCAAGGGAGGCAGAAACATTCGAACGCACGTACGGGGGAATTTTAGGCAGGGCTCAGCACAGAAACCACACCCGGGCCCCCCTTTCGCTAAAACAGGAAAATGAGGTCCAATTTTCCCCAAATCATCGAAATTGGACAGTAGAAGATTTGGAAAAACTTGCCTGGTCTATGAGTTCCCCAATTTCTGCTGCGACATTCGGGGGTGGGGGAGAATTTGGCTCAACAACAGAAAAACAGGGTCCATCCTGCCTGTATCAACGGTTCAGGGTGGGTTTGGGGTTTTGGGG
>JAODAL010084848.1:0-10787 GCA_025379985.1 Phyllomedusa bahiana
GATTGATCAACTGGAGCCCAAACTGTTACCCCTGTTTTCACGTTCTTCAAAGTCACAGTGGAACAACGTAAACAAAGTGATAGCAGTAGAGTGCCAAGTACCGTATGGCAAGCCAGCACAGGCATTGGGGCAGAACCCTAAGGGGGGACCTCTGGCAATTTTTATTTACCACCTCACCAACGCATTAATGCGGGGCACACATACAACCACAGAGACCGGCTTAAGATCAGGTGAAACGACACTGAAACTAAACACCGATGTTTTTGGATTGTTCCGGACCCAATCGACTTCGGGGTATCCAAAATGGATGAATGACCCGACCCCCGCGGCCACGCCATCGGGTGTTGTCCTGCCCCAGCCAGCGTCATATCTGAGCGCCCTTCACACAGTTTGAGGGTCATTACAGAAAAAAACGCATCGGTTTTCCACAGATAATGGATCTTTGACTTTCATCAAGATAAATCGGGCTTGGATCTCTGATGATGTTGGGCCCCAATTTCAGGTCACATCTACTTCTTTCCTCTTCCAAAAGAAAGGGGCCCTCTGGAAAACCTTTTTTTTAAAATTATCTTTTCTTCAGACATTTTTCTTCGGATAGGTAGGACACTGTTAATGGACAAAAATTTGAAAATGATTGTTTTTGCAAGATCTTTAAAAGCTAATACCCTGTATGAGAGAACCCTTTTAATAAATAAAAAAAAGAGAAACAAAGACTGGGGGGATTCCTCCTATTTTAAAAAAAGGTTTTCTAGAATTTAAAAACTAAAAAAACTTGCATGTACAAAATAGCTATACAAATATTCCTCTAATTTACAAGGAGGTACAGGAAGACTTCAAGATGTAGGTTTTTCGGGGAAAGGTTATGGAGACATTCGCCACCCCCAAAAACAAGACAATTTCCTCCAACACTTTAATAAAAAAGAAAAAAATGCCAAAAAAAAGGCACCTGGGAAAAAAGGACGTCAAAACCCCCAGCGTCCCAAATGAAACTCAAATTGGTCCGGCTCTATGAGGGGCAACGCTTCGTAGAGGCAGAAAAATTTTTCCCAGCGCTAAAACCCCGGGCTTTAAATTGTACTGAGGAAGGCTGGAGGCTGAGCCACACTTTCCCTTCCCCCCTCTCTTTACACACGTTTTTTTGATGCTGCTCTAAGGGCATTTTTTTTCCTGTTAATGGATGACGAACCCCCTACCTGGGGGTCTCACCGCACCCCCCTGTAACTCGGGCAACTGCTAGCTGAAACCCGCGTGCAATAGATGACAACACCCACCCCCGGGTTTCACCAACCCCTGTAACTTTTGGGCCCGCTAGTGAACCCCGTGTTTTAAAAGATGACGGACGCCAGCCCTTGCCCAACCACCCCACTGAAGTCCCGGCCCTGCAGGCCCGAACCTCTGATCTACGTTTACAGCTTCACCCCCCCCTTGACCAGTAATTTCCCCAACCCACTTGCGTAAAAAATAAATGACAGGCCTTGTTGACCCACGGGACATCTGTTTCATATGCTTCACATTCTAATGTCACGGTGGAACAATGTCACCAAAGAAGGCAAGAAAGCTCTAGCAGCAGCATTAATGGAAAAAAAAGTTTTTTTTATATAGTTATTTTATTGGGGAAATTTCTGCTGATGGCCATAAGAGCACCTGTCGGTTTTTTTTGGGTCATGCTCATCCGGGGACATGGATAGTAAATTCCTTTTTAACTGAAAGGGTGGTTCAAAACTCCTTTTTTTCCGGCATTTTTTTTTTTTTTTTTTTTTTTAAAATTTTTATTCTTTATTCGATTAGGTAAGACAATATAGTGTCGAGTATGCCCAAAAATCTTACATAGGGGGCCATTCTCCAAAAAATATTTTATAAAAAACAAAAATAAAAGGAAAAAACGTAAAATTCGGCAAATAAAACAGTCAAAAAAAATCATATGTAAGAATCCCAAAGAAAGGGGTTACGGGGATTGTATGAAAAAAATTTTGAGACCCAGTATGTAGGGAAAGAGGGCAGAGAGAGGGGTTGGTACTTCGTGGGGTAAGCCGGGACCCCCAGAGGTTCTCTTCTTGGGGGAAAAACATGGGGGGGGCAACCATCTAAAACTCACAAGCACAATTAAAATTGACTCTATTAATTATTTCATAAGTGGGGGAACCTTTGGAGATTTTCCAAGATGCAGCAATTGCGACGAACTCAATTAGCACTGGAAAAATATCGTTCTCAAAGAGGGGAATGCCCTGAACCTTTGTCTAAAAACGCTAACCGGTGTGGGGTGTAAGAGGGAAACCTAACTTTAAAAAAAAAGATGAAAAACCGCTTCCCAAAGGTTCCCTGATAAGGGGCACCCCACCGAGATGTACATTGTCCCTTGTTACCCATTGCTTCCCAGCACATGTCAGTTTGCTTGGAAAAGATAGGGGCTAACGTGAGGGGGAAGGACCGCAGATGAATCTTTCGATCAATTCGGGCAGGGGGTTTAAGCATTTTGAAAGCTTTAGAGGAGTTAAGTGTGTTCCTTCCACAACAGAAGGGGGAATTCTTTACAAATTTCCCTTTTCCCATTTAATCAATGGGGGCTTATTATACCCCGGTCGCAAATGACATATGGTATAAAGTCGATAGACCTTTTTTCAAATCCTTTTTTTTTGAAAAAAGAAATTTTGTAAAAATCTGAGGTCCTGGGTTTGGGTCGAGGCCAACTTATAATTGGATAAAGGTGATAAGCAAAAATTGAAAAAAGAAAATACCAGTTACATTTGGCTGATCTCAAGTTCCAGAAAGGATTTAAGGGGTTCCATTATCATGAAAAAAGTTGGGCCACTGTATGAAGGTGTGCCTGGTCCCCGGAGGAGGATTGAAAAAGGTTTTTCCCCAAAAATTTTAAGAATATTTTTTGGGCTTGTTCTTTCTGTAAAATTACCCATGATTTGGGGATGACATATTGGTTCCATATCTTAAAAAGGTCAACAAGGGATTGTAATGTCGGTAAGGGAGATGGGGCACCTAAGCTTGAGGCCTTAAGGTGGAGGCTTACCGAACAAGGAGTGAATGAGTTGCTCTCTAAGAGTGCCCAAGAGATAGAATCATTATTAGACCATAGGGGAAGAGCTTGCTCTAAGAGAATCGCTACATTATATGCATGTAGATTGGGGACTGCCAAGCCGCCATCCTTATAACTACAGAATAAAAGGTTTCTTTTAACTCTTGGTTTTTTACCATTCCAAATGAAGTTTGAAAATAATCTTTGAAGTTTAACAATGATGTATTGGGGAATGATGTATGGGATCGCTCGAGAAATGTAGATAAATTTGGGCAAAAGAGACATTTTCAGAACATTGACTCTCGCTACCCACGTGAGGGGGAGTTTACTAAGTCTTTTTGTCTCTGTATCAAATTCTTTATATAGGCGACCAAAATTTTCTTCTAGGGTATTCTTTGGGCAGATAGTTACTGTAATACCTAGATACTCTACAGATGTAGTCGATCGGGCAAAACCATATTTATCTAATAGGGGGATTTGAGTGGAGGCGTTGTTAATCGGCAAGATGTATGATTTAGACTTATTAAGTTTATAAAAGGAGACTAGGGAGAAAGAGTGTAAGGTTTCCAAAATAGCTGGAATCGAGGAAGAGGGATTGGAAGCTATGAGCATGACGTCATCGGCATAGAGGCTTATTTTATGTATAGTATGGTGGATCTGAATGCCCGAGATTTGTGGATTAGTCCTGACCTTTTCAGCTAGTGGCTCAATACACAGTACAAACATCAAAGGGGAGAGGGGGCAACCCTGACGAGTGCCGTTAGTAAGGTCGAATGGGGTAGAAAGAAAGCCAGAGGTGAGTACAGCGGCTGAGGGGGAGGAGTACAGGGATAATATGGCTGAAAGTAGAAAGCCCGAGAACCCGAACTTAAGTAAAGTTAATTCCATGTACCGCCAGTTAACTCTGTCAAAAGCCTTTTCGGCATCTAATGACAGAAAGGCTACATCAGTCTTGTGTGAGCTTGCAATCTGTACAAGGTCAAGTATACGCCTGGTGGCATCTCTAGCTTGTCTACCTGGGACAAAACCAGTTTGGTCGTGGTGTATAAGGGAAGGAAGAATTAGGTTTAAGCGGGAAGCAATAATTTTAGCATAAATCTTGATATCCGAGTTCAAGAGTGATATAGGTCTATAATTTACAACATTGTCCTCGGCTTTGCCCGGTTTAGGTATAGTGGTAATAATCGCTTGGAAGAGCTCTTTCGGAGGGTTTGGAGTGGATGCAATATTAGAAAATAGAGCGGTCATGTACGGGGCTAGAGTATCCGAATAAAGGTGATAATATTCATTGGAGAGCCCATCAGGGCCTGGTGTCTTATTTAATTTGCTAGATCGGATCACTCGTTGAACTTCTGCATCGGTGAAGGGGGCGTTAAGAGAATTTAGTTGTGATTTATTGAGTTTGGGGAGAGTTACCGATGAGAGGAATTAATTTTTTTCCTCATCTGTAGGTATATGGAAATTTTCTTCTTGTTGTAGGTTGTACAATTTAGAATAGAATTGAGCAAACTGATTGGCAATATCTATGGGGTTCTTAATTGTGTCTCCTTTATCAGATGTAATGTATGCAATTTTAGTTTTAGCATGTTGGGTCTTAATTCGTCTCGCTAGCAGTTTAGAAGCTCGGTCACCTTGTAGATAGTATTGCCATTTTATCTTGGATAAGTTTCTTTCGTAGTCTTGGAGATAAAGTGTTCGTAAATCGTTTTGTAGGTTAGCTAAGCGTTTTTTATTATCAGTCGTGGGGTTTATTTTTAGCTCGCTATCTACAATTTTAATTTTATTAAGAAGGTTCTCAAGGTTTGAGTTGAATTCTTTTTTGGAGCGACTAGCCATTTGGATTAAGACTCCACGGATAAATGCCTTATGGGCACACCACAAGGTTGTCGGAGAGGTGACTGAGCCAGTATTTATAGTAAAAAAGTCAGTCAACTTGTTTCTCAGAAATGAGACATTTTTGGGAGATTTGAGTAGACAATTATTAATTCGCCATAAGTGGGGTCGGGAACCAGGGAAGGTGGGTTTAAGGGATAAGGTAATTGGGGCATGGTCGGACCAAGTAATGTGACCAACGGAAGCTGCAGCTACTTGTGGGAGTATGTGTTTATCTATCAAAAAGAAATCGATTCTTGAGTGGACCGAGTGTGGGTGGGAAAAGAAGGTAAAATCCCTTTCCGTGGTATGGAGATATCTCCAAATATCATGGAGATCTTCCTCAAGCAAAAAGGATTTTAGGTCATTGGTAGATGACATACGTGGATTTGACCTGTCAGCAGTACAGTCTATCACCATATTAAAGTCTCCGCATATGATGAGGCCACCTCTCCTAACTCTTTTGGCTTCCAGTATGGTCGCCCTAATGAAGGATAATTGCTTATTATTTGGGGCGTACAGAGCTGTAAGAGTAATTGGCTTAGAGTTGATTTCACAAATCAATATTATATATCTACCAGCGGGATCTGTAATAGCTCGGTGTAGTTGAAAAGACACCGTATTTCTGATTAATATAGCGACTCCTGCCTTTTTATTCTGAGAGTTCGCCTGAATTATATGTGGGAAGTGTTTGTTATGTAGTCGATGGGCATCAGAGGGAAGCAGGTGAGTCTCCTGTAGACAAATTAAATCACAACCTGACCTAACGACTTCTCTCCACATAAGGGAGCGTTTGAAGGGGGAATTTAATCCCTTAACATTGTATGATAGTAACTTAACCATTACAATATCGGAGTGGGAAATATTTCAGAGGTGGAAATATCAGATAAGTAATCTTACATAGTGAGTGGAGTGTCATGTACAACATCAGAAGCAAGCTGAAAAACCGCCCTTCAGATAATAACTCAAACAAAAAAGATAATAACAGCAACTTTTGCATCAAATTATCCCTTAGGAGAAGGGAAATACCAGGGACAGTCCTGCCTAAATCTTGAGCGGGGAAAGGAGGCATTAGCATAACAAGTTGTCTCCAGAGGCAGGAGCTCCTTTAAGCATTGTAAATTCGAGAGAGAGAGAGGGAGGAGCAGTAGGCAAGTAAGAGAACACTTAGAGAGATCATTAGCAAACTCATTTAAGGCGCCACTTTGGAACGAAGGCGAGATGGTTTTACGGACCAAAGGGGAGTAACCATCTCTGGACGTGGTTGTTTTTTCCGTACTGGGCTGGAGTCGGTGGAAGGCAGAAGGTTCCAGTGTCTTAGGGTGGAGTACGCTTCATCCGGTGTAGTGCAGGTGATCTGCGTACCGTCTTTAGTAATAAGGAGTTTCACGGGGAATCCCCATCTGTACGGGATGCCTTTTTCCCTGAGAATTTTTGTGTATTGCTGAAATCCTCGTCTACGAAGCATGGTAGCCGCCGAGAGATCAGGGAACAACGATATAGATTGGAACCGTTCTGGGAGGGAATCTATTTTGCGTAATGCCCTGAGGAATTCTTCCTTAACATGATAGAAATGAATGCGGGCGATGGTGTCTCTTGGGACTTGTTGGGGAAGGCTGCGTGGTTTAGGGATTCGGTGGATCCTGTCGATGATTAAATCCTGGGTGCCACATTTAGGAAGAGTTAGTGCCATTAGATCCATTAAATATCCGTTAAGCTGATCTGGCAGTACGGACTCCGGGATACCTCTAATACGGACATTGTTACGTCTGGATCGATCTTCTAGGTCCAGGACCTTATCTGCTAGGCGCTGGACTTCCTCCTCTAGGGCGTTATTTGCGTCGATAAGGGAATTATGGGACTCGGCAAACTCTGACATCTTCGTTTCGATATGATCAGTTCTGGAAGCCAGAGATTGAAAATCTTGTTTGAGTTCCAATATCATCTCCTTAAAGTCAGTTTGGAGACTGGAGCGAAACGATGAAAAGATTTCGTTTGAAAAGGGTTTTTTTGGTTTTTTAAAAGGTTGGGGTTTTTGGGTTTTTCTGAGTTTTTCAAAGTTTTACAAAATTCCCGGGTCTTTGAGGAAACCAAGAAGGGGGGCTAAAGGGGAATTTGCGGGTCCCTTTTTTTAAAATCTTTTTTGCTTTTTGGGTGGGCATAGAAGAGAAAAAAATCGGAATTTTTATTTGGGAAATGGGCTTTGGGAAATTTTTTTTTTTGGAAGTCCCAAACCCCCAAAAAATTTTTCCTAAGGAAACCGAGAATAAAAAAAATTTAGAAAAGATTTGGGAAAATGAGATTTTTTTTTTTTTTTCTCTTGGGCTCTTTTGTTTTTTTTAATAAGGTTTCCCCAATTAGTGGGGGAGAGTCCGTAGAAGGAATCTGCCCCAAAACCACAAAACTGTAAACACATTATAGAAAAACTGGACTGTGTGGGGGAAATTTATAGAATTATGGAGAATTTTTCAGCAAGCTCACAAAACTTTTGAGGGGGGTTGCTGTAATACGGGTTTAAAGTCTTGTAAAAGAACTGGTGTTTCCTGTAAAGCATAAAATTTTGGGCCCCGCACCCTCGGGCCCCTGAAAAGGGGTTTAGCATTCCCCATATAAAATGTCAAATTTGAAAACCACTGTCAAAAAATTTTGGGTGTAAAACAAAAGGAGAAACTGGGGCAGATATAAAAGAAACTGCAGGTCAGGGAGCCCAAGGTAGTGTTTTTAAACTTTTTTAATGGGGCCAAGCCCAGTTTAATAAACAACTTTTTTTTTAAACAGTGTCCAGAGACTGAAAGTTAGCAGCCTTTTCCCCCCCTAGCTTACCTACCCCTGGTCGGGTTTAAGGGTTAAAGAAAGAGGGCTCTTAACAGCAAGCCAGTGGATTATCGGGTTCAACTGATGTCCTTTTAATTAAGGCCCAGCAAAGAGGCCTCCCAGCGAAAACTAAAGGGGTTTTAATCACCATTATTTAATTTATTTATTAGGAGAAGGGGAGAGCTTCTAAGGCATTGGGGGTTTTTTAGGATTAGAAAACAGGTTTTTCCCTTTTGGATTTAAATTTAGCCCCATTAGCTCACTGGAGTCGGGGAAGGCGTAAAAAACCCACGGTTAAAAACCCTGGAAAGCCGGGGCGGGCGGGAGATAAACCCGATAATATGGCTCCGCTGTAAAATTGTTTAGAAACAGCCCAAAACCGGGGAAGCTGCAAGGACCACTGAAACTTAAACCAAAAATTTAAGGAGGAGAGCAAAGGCTTCATGTGTAACAAATTTCAGGCCCCCACAGATGTTTAAGGAAAAGGGGGGAAAACCCCAGTTTTTCTCCCCCAAAAATTGGGTCCGGAAAGAAGGTTGAAGAGGGTCCAGAGGGGGCCCAACGGGGAGACCTCTTTTTTTTATCCCACGAGGGGGGGGGGGACTTTTTTTCAGAGCCCTTTCGTAAAAAGGGCCCGGGGTTTTCCGCATCCAGGTAAAAAGGGCCCGCGGGCCCCCTCTGCTACTCTGAGGCTGAGGATTTTCCCCCCAAAACTCGGGCCCTACGGGGCCCTTTTAACAGGACTGTTCTGGTATCTTTTTTGTAGCTTTTGTCTTGAGGAAGGGTCCAAACGGGTTTAACGGAAAATCAAATTTCAAATTTAAAAGGGGTTTATTTGGGCCGGTAAAGGGGCCTAAAGCCGGGAATCTCACAAAGTCCCCGTCTTTTTCCACACCCCCTGCTCGGCCCACGCCGTTTTCCCGGGCATTTTTTTAATTTCTGTGGGCCCAACAGTTTTTGAGGGTTATAAACGGTACAGGAAAAGTATACCCAATGCCCAAATCCCAACTAAAATGGGGGTTCCCAAAAAACCCCTTTTTTCCAGCATTTTTTTAAATCGGGGGGTTTCAGGGGGGGTTTTTGGTGCCATCTGGGCCCCCGGGAACAAAAATTTGTCAATGCCCCCAGTTCAACAAAAATGGGGGTTTCCCAAAGACCCCTTTTTTTCCGGGCATTTTTTAAAAATCTGGGGGTCATCCCGGGTTTTGGGGGCCCTATTCCCTTGGGGCCCCGGGAAACATTTTATAGTAAAAGTCCCATTCAACAAAAATGGTGGTTTAAAATTTTTCCCTTTTTTTCCCGGAAATTTTTTTTTCTGGGGGCCCCAGACGGGTTTTTAATGGCATACGGGGTTAAAAAGACAGGTATATTAAAAGTCCAGTTCAAAAAAAAAAGGTGGTTGAAAAGGCTCCTTTTTCCCGGAAATTTTTTTTTTAAACCCGGGGGGTCCATGCGGGTTTTGGGGCCCAAGGGCTGTGGCCCAGGACAGGTAAAACCCATTTGTCCCAGTGAAACTAAAATGCTGGTTAAAGACCCCTTTTTCCCCGTCATTTTTTTAAATCGGGGGGAAAAGCGGTTTTTGGGGTCATGCGGGGCCCCCAGGAAAAGGAAATAGCCCAATGTCCATTGAAAAAAAAATCCGGGTTTGAAAGCTCCCTTTTTGGGGGGCACTTTTTAATTTTGGGCCCCAAGACGGGTTTTAATGGCCCCATTCTGCGGAAACCAGGCCCATGTAATTCCAATTCCATTTTCAACTAAAAGGGTGGTTGAAAGACTTTTTTTTTTTCCGGGACCCTTTTTTAAAATCTTTGGGTCAATTAGGTTTTAAGGGTCATGCGCGTTCCGGGACAGGGATTTTCAATGTCCGGGTTCGTAAAATGAGGGTTTCAAAAAAATACGCCTTCTCCCATTTTTTTTTTTTTTTGGGGCCCAATCCGGTTTAAAGGGTCATGCTGTGAAAAAAGAAAAGGGGATTTTAAAAGGGTCTGGATTTTTTTTCCCTGTGCCCTTTTTATAACCTAAGGGGTTTTCCCCTTTAAGATGTAGAAATGAATCCTTTTTTACTTTTCGGGGATTTTTTTAAATTTCCCCATCCCCTCCAGCTCTTTTTTTGGGGGGTAAAAAAGAAGGTTTTTTTTCCTCTCCCATAGACTTTTTTTTTTCTGTAAAAAGGGTTTTTTTATTAAGGGTGAAAATAAAGAGCCCAAAATTGCGTGCAAGAAAAAATTTTTTTTACAGTTTCACTAAGAAAATTCCCTGGGAAAAGTGTAAATGAGGACAACAGTTTTAATAAAAAAAAAATCTTGTACAACCGTAAAAAGTCCCCCCAACCCTCAAATTTTTTCCCCCTCAAAAACTAGTTTTTTTAAAATTTAAAAACCCCGGAAGAACGAAGTTTAATTTTCCCTCAAACCCCCTAACGGCAGGGAAACCCTTTTAAATTTTTTAAAAAACCCCTGGGGGGTTAAAAACATAACCCAGGGACCAATATAAGGTTAAAAAAATAATGGAATACCTCCTGACCTTTTTTGGGTTTTAAAAAACCAAAAATAACAATTTTAACCCCTAATATTCTAAAACAACCAAAAGAAAAAACCGAAACAATAGGAAAGGAAAAAAGGACCAAAAAATTTGGGGGAGGGAAAACCCTTCCACATCCCCTCAAGAGCAAACCAATTTTAAACAGTAACAATTTGATTGATAGATTTTCCCCCGGGCCTCCCCCTACCTTTTGGAACTTTTCCCTCTGATTATTGAGGAGAAACCTTGGGAAAATTCCCTTCTGCGGAATCCTGTTAAACTGTTTTAAAAAAAAAACAACCCTCATAGGGAGGGAAGGGGGGGTTTCCCCGCACCGAGCAATCAGGGATTTTGGGTGGGGTTTTAAAATAGGCCCCGAGCCCCTCGCCCTCAAATTTTTTCCCCCAGGGGTTGGGTGTTTAGATTTAAAAACAAAAGCTTTGGGGTCTAGGGGAAAAAATTTTAAAACCCAATATCTCATGTTTTGAGATCTCGGGACCTTTTTTCCCAAAAAAGGCTGAAAAAAGCCCACAGGGCCCAGTAAAAAGGGGGA
>JAODAL010084849.1:0-10786 GCA_025379985.1 Phyllomedusa bahiana
AAATGTCACTTTGAAAAACCACATTTCTTTTCCAAAGGAAACCCTTATTAAAAGCGTATCCCCACAGCAACCTGACCCCCAAAAAATGAAAAAAAGGGCTTTTTAGCCCCAATTAAAAAAAGTGATGGAAAATGCCACTTAGGGAAACCACATTTTTTGTTCCAATGACATAATTATAGCGTAACTCACAAACCAAAATGACCCAAAAAAACCCTTGACAATGCGAAAACTTTTTAAAAAAAAAGAGAGTAAATTGGGAAAACGGGGTTGTCATGAAACCTTTTCTTTTTAAAATCCCCCTCATCAACAAAACCAGCAAAATGAACTGTTGGGGGGAAATGAGAAAAAAATTGCAGTAAGAAATGATCATTTTTAAAAAAAATTTTTTAAAGGGCCATTTTTTTTTTTTTAGTTTTGAAGGGAATGGAAGTGACCAACTAATTGGGACCTCGGCAATTGGGCCACAAACATCATCAAGATCCCTGGGCCCGATTCATCTTGGGTGAAAATCAATCGATCCACATTTTCTTTGGAAAGCCGGGTGGGGTTTTTTCTTATTTACTTTTCCCCCACGTGCTAAGGTTTGCTTTAATAAACGCGGGTGCTGGCAGGACAACACCTTTTTGGGGGGGCGGGGCAGCTCGGGCCCCCTCGTTCATTTTTTTGGGTACCCAGAAGTCTAAAGGGGCCGGAAACAAAATACAAAAACATTGGTGTTGGGGAAAGCAGATAACGTGCACCAAGATCCTTTAATGGTCTCGGGTTTTATTGGGTGCCCGCATTGCAAAAGCGTTGGGAGGGGGGTTTAAAAAAAGAATTTCCAAGGTCACCCATTAGGCCTTTTGCCCCCCTTGCCTTCTGCTGCTGCCGCACGGTCTACTTGGCACTCCAAATGCTGTCACTGCTGATGTTTTTTTCCAAACCCTTAATTTAAGAACGTTAAGCAGATGAAAAAAGATGTCCCCCATTGAACAATCACCCAAAGGGCCCCATTCCCATATTTTCTCTTTTATTTGGGGGGTGGGGGGGAAGGGAAATGCTGAGTTTTTTTTTGGGACCCCGGGGGAAACCCGGGGGGGGCCACCAGTAACTGTTTTTCATTTTTAAAGGCCTTAATGCGAGGGTCATGTTGGGGGAAATGGAGCATCCAAGCCTTTAAGTGGGGAATGGGGCCTTGATTTCCCAACCCCCTTTGGTTAGGGGCACTAGCAAACTGATGTTCCCCATCTTCCTCCCTCCCCTCAAATTCGCGCCAACCACTTTCCAAGGGGAGAACGCCGGGAAAACCCTCGGGGTTTTTATGGAAAAAACCCCTCCTCCTCCTTCTCCTTTCCTCCGCACAGCTTTTAACACAGCCCCGACTTTGCCTCAGATTAGCACCCCGAGAGCTGAAGTGCCCCCCTTTCACAACCCTGGGCCCCGAACCCCTGCCTAAAGAAACCGATAAAAAAATTAAACCTGCCCCGGGATTATGGATTTCGACAAGAGAAAGGGTCCGGCCCCCATCTGTGTCCTTCCCCCTCCTCCCCCTGGGCGGACCTAAAAATTTCCCGAGGTCCAAAAGATCTTCCCAAAATAAAATCACCAAATGCTCATGCGACAAGGGAAATTTTTCCCCCACTGAAACCCTTTGGTGGGGTTTCTTCAAAACGGGAAAGGGTGGGGGGCAGAGCTCTTTTCACCTGCCTCCCCCTCTCGGTGGCTTTAAAAACCCAGTCCCCCCCACCGCTTGTCAGGGGCCAAAGTGCACTTCGTACCCGCGTAAAAGGGATTTGGGGCTGGGCCCCCGAAAAATCGCTGAGCAAGTGGAAAGGGGGGAATTCCCGTGTTGCCCACGTCAACAATAGACGGTTGACGGGGGCCGACAGACCGGGTGGGAACACAGCCAGGGGGGGAAAGCATGTGCAACCGGGGGGAAATGGAACTTAGACCTCAAAACCTTTCCCCCAGCAGGGATCCCGACCCGGGGGAAATTCTTTAGAAATTTTTTGGACGACAAGGTTTTATGACATTTGCCAGGGAAGAGATTGGGTCCATCTAAACCCATCTTAAGGGCCCGGGCCCGCAGAATTTCCCCCCTTTTCCCCACACCCCCCCTTTGCCTGGCCCCAAAGGGCTTGTCACCCACCAGCGCTCGGTCCCCCCCGTTGCGGAAGCCGTCCCAGCTCCTGAAAATGTGTGTGGGCGGCTCCAAAAATTAATTTTTAACACGGCCTGGGTTTTTCGGGGGCCGTTAATTTCCCCCCAAGGGCCTTTGGGGAAAGAAACCCGCACCACCCTTCAGTTTTTGAAGAGCGTGCGCCGGGAAACCGAGAAACCACCGTCACCCCCAGGGGAAAAACCCCCCAGCTCCCCCCAGTGACTGTCACAGAATATAGCGGGCCCTTTCCGTGCTTACTTTTGTTTCCCTGTGGTCGGGGGCAGGGGACTTTTTCCGGACCACAGATGTGACAACCCTTAAATTTTAGATTACACTTTTCTGGCCCCGGGGAGGGCGGGGTTTTCGGGAAAGAAAAAGCCTGCTTTGGGGATCTGGTAATTTGGGGGGGGGCAAGGGGCCCTGACGTGGCGAAAACCCCTCTTGTCCACCAGACCCGAAAGGCAACATTTTTCCCAAAGGGCCAAAAACCTGGCAATGCCGCATCCAGGCTTTTGGCTTTTGGGGTGGTTTGGTTTTTAAAGTTTTTTCCTTTTTGCTTCCCCCCAAACCCCGGGAAAACAGAAAAGGGTGGCCGCAAAACTGGCCGCTTATGGTTTTGCAGGTTCCCGTCAAACGGCGGAAGGAAAGGGTAGGATGGGTTTTCCCGGTGGTGCTGGTTGGGACCGGGGGACGGTTGGGGGGCTGGGAAACGAAAGGGTTATCCCTGATCATGACTCTGAAGACGGAGGGGGAGGGGGCGGGGACAGAGGGGGGTGACAGTGGTTTGGGAACCTGGCGCCGGTCCGGGGCCTTTTTTTGGGGCCCAAATGTTTGCCTTCCCTTTCAATCAAGCTTCGCTCATTACTAACATTTTTGGGGGGGGTTAAACACCAAGGATTCTTGCCTCACTTTTGCGTTTTCGGGAAAAGGGGGCATATGACAAATTTATGGGTAATCAGAGGCTTTCCCCAAAGAAGGCCCCACTTGAGAGGTTCCTTACCTTTTTTGCGGCAATAAGCGAGGAACGGGGTTCCGCGAAACCCTGGGGGCGGAAAAATATCACTACTTCTGTGACCGCCCTCCCCCCTTTTTGAGGGCCCAAACCCCCTACTAAAACCCCCCCCCCCCTCGTCTTCCCCCCTTTTTCCCGTGATGAAGCGCCGCAAGCAAATTCTGGGTGAAAAGACCACGTTGGAAACCCCCCAAAGTCGTCCCTCATCATCAACAACACAGGGGGCTTTGGTCGTCCTGACATTTGCCTCCAGGGGCTGCGGGCTACAAGCAAGAGGCAACTTTCAAGGGGGTTGCCGAACGCCCAGGGTTTTTTCCAATTGACCGGCCCTTTCCCCTCCCCCCTCTGATGGCAAAACAATAAATGGGGGTCAAACAAAACAAAATCATCCTCTTTGGCCTCTTGGTTCCCTTTGGGAAAAGGCCCCTTTTGATCCCCAAACCGCATTTTTTCCAAAGAGCTTCAAAAAAAGGTTATTTCCCCAAATGGTGGGGCCCGAGTTGACATTTTTGGGGTTTCCCCCCTTTATGTTTGGGTGGATGCTGATTTATGCTGTTACGGGCATTTGGGCCCTGACTTGGGGGTGACAGGAGGTAAAGACTGCTGGGGTACAGGTTTTCATTAACCACTGAAGAACAGATTGGGGACGGGGTTCCCTTACGAGAAATTCCCCAGGGCCCCCGAAACCCCCGATACAAGGGGAAAGGTCCCTTTCAAAAAGACAATTTCCCCGGCCCTTTCGTGTTTTCGCCAAACACTGGAAGGAGCACCTTTTCTCGTAAAATCTACCCCATGTCCTAAACCCCCCCCTTTTCTCGCTTCCAACCCCATTTCCTCCATGTTCAAAAGATAAAATTTGAAGGGGAAATTTGGGGGGGGTTTTTTGAACGGGCCCTTTTAAAAAAAACGGCAAAAACACCCGCTATTTTCAAATCCCTTTAAATCAAAAAAAAAAATTGGGTTAATTTTAAATTTAAGTCAAAATTCCTTTAAAACAACCAAACTGGCCTTTCCAAAAAATGAAAAAAAAACGTATGAAATGTAAACCCGGGAAAAAAAAACGGTATTTTTTGCCCTAAAAATACACCGGGTTTTACGACAAAAATTTCTGTGTTGAAATGTAAGTGCAAAAGGGGCCTCTATCAACAAAGCTGGGCCCGCCCAAAAATGAAAAAAAAACGTACGAAATGATAAACGGAAAATAAACGGGATTTTTGCACCTAAAAATTTCACCTGCGTGACGAAAAAAATTTTCTGTAAATTTAAATTTTTAGTGCAAAGGGGCCTCAAAAACAAAGCTGGCCTGCCCCAAAATTTAAAAAAAAAACCTATCTGAAAATGTATAAAGGATAAAAAAAAGGGATTTTTTGCACCAAAAAAAACCCGCGGTGACGACAAAATTGCTTTTTATTGAGATTTTTGTCAAGGTGCCCCAACCCCCAAAGCGGCCCCCAAAAGTTTAAAAAAAAAACTTTTCTGAAAAAAGGTTTAAAGGGTAATAAACGGTATTTTTTGCACCTAAAAATACACCCGCGGGGACGACCCAAAATTCTGTATTGAAATTTGGGGGTGCAAGGAAGCCCCTACAACAAAGCGGACTGGGGGAAAAGTGAAAAGACAAACCTAACTGAAATTATAAAAGGATAATAAAAAATGGGGTTTTCAAACCTCACAAATAAACCTAAATAAATTGGGAAAAGACCCGTATCCTACATAATTTTAGGCGCCCAACATACAAGTAATATTTTTAAAAAGAAAACTGGGTTTAAAAAAAAGCCCCTTGCAATGCAATGTCCCAAACTAATTCTCGTTTCACTAAAAAACCACTATTTCCTTTAAAAAAGAGCTTTTCTTGTTCGCCCCCACCTCCCCCCCCCCCCCCCGCCCTCCCCACGTGACTTTTTAGGGGTAGATGGGTCCTTACAAACTCACCTAACTACCTAAAATCTGCCAAAATCTAATCTCCCCAATTTCCCAATTTTCACAAACTAAAAAATATAGCTTCCCCTGTAAAAAAAATAAACAAATTTTGCTGACCCGTTTTTTCTGACTTTTGGGGCAAGGCAGAGCGCACTCCCACACCAAAAATAAAGCTACACAAAACTCATCAAGAACAGGAAGGCTGTTTAATTTAAAACGAGGTCCAAGTGGGTTTTTTTCCAGCCAAAACGCAACCATACACATCCCGTCATGACGCCACACACAGCCCACCCTGCTCTATTCTCTAAGCTATTTTTCGGCCGCCAAAATGAAAAGGAAGCACTGAAAATGGGGCCCCCAATTAAAAATAGAATATCACCCAAAATTTTTAAACCCAAAAATTTTCGGGGTGATCCAAAAAATCCGATCACCCTAAAAACCGTGGGCCCATTTTTAACTTTTGGGCGATAAAAATCGCTCAAAACTATTTTCAACCTGAAAATGGAGGGTTAGCGGGGATAGAGTCCGCTTACTGTTTGAGAAAAATCACCTTTGGGGAAGGGTTGGGTGAGCATGATATGCTGACTTTTACAAGGAGAGACGCAGCTATTCCCGAAAAACCCCCTCACTGGGCAATTTTATTAGCCCAAAAAGTCCTAAATTTTTGGTGGACTAAGTGGCAATGCGGTGGGATGAGAAGTGTAGTGGAAAAGGGGTGGGATTAAAAGGTAGTGGACCCTTTAACAGGGCCTGGATCATATAGTTACATAATTGAAAAGGTTGAAAAAAACTCACATTGCTGAAGGCAAGCAAATAACCCTGCTGTGGCGATCCAGAGGAAGATAAATTTCATTTTCTAGTACCTTTTGAATTGGGAAATAACCCAAAGACACTTTTTGGAAAATGTAAAGTTAAAATAATTTGACCAAAACAATTTTTATATACACAATAATTTAAAGGGTTCTAAAAAACTTTTGTTTTCCCCCATGTTTAAATTTAAAAAACAAGTCCACATTTTTTTTTCATGACACATAACAGAAAGGCAGGGCCCAATTGGCTAGCGATAAAAACTGCCTGGCATTGAAAAAAACCACTGGGGGTTTTTTACTGGGCATGGGGGTTTTTGGGGCTCTTACCCCGCAATAAATTTGTTTATTAACAACTGATTGACAAGCAACTCTCCCATATCCCTATTAATTAGTAACTGGAGAGATGGCATATATACTACGCAAAATTTAAAGAAAAAAAAAAAAAGAAATAGAAGTGAAATACATAGGAATAAAAAAGGGATAATTTTTTTGTTTGGGCTAGCACACAAATTTTTAAATTTAAACCCCTTAAAATCAAACGCTTTTTGTTTTAATAATTCCATTGCCCATGCCGTAAAATGTACTGGGAAACACCCAAACATTTTTAAGTGGGGTGGAATGTGAAAAAAACTTAATTCCGTAATTTTTGCAGTGATTTTTCTTTTTAGTTTACTGTAGGGTATAAATGATGTGTTACCTACAGGTCGGTACGATTCCAGTGATACCAAATGTGTACAGTTTCCATTATGTTTTAGTACTTTCTGTGACCAATAACTTTTTTGTTTTTATATCTATACATTTCTATTGACACCATTTTGTTTTTGATCACTTTTTATTCCAGTTTTTTGGAACAGGAATTGACCCAAAAAAGCAATTATAGCACTGAGAATTTTTTCCATTGAGCGGTGTTTACCATACAGGAAAAATGATGCACTATTTTAATAAATCAAAGGTTTCAGACAATACTAATTATTAATAATAAATATAACTATAAACAAAAAAATATTTGTAAAATGACAAGAGGGGTGTGTTTTTAACATTTAATATTTTTTATATTTTAATTTATACATTTAGTACACGTAGGTAACTTCACCACTAGGGGGAACAATTGTTTGTACACTGCTCTGTATTATGTATATACAAAGATGGCCCTCCTATGACTTCCTGTCTATGGCTATGGCAAGAATTCATAGGAGAAGTAAGATGGCAGCCATGAAAGCCTTATGGGGAGCCTCAAATCGGTGGGAAGCACGGTCATTCATTTAGCAGCTGCAGCCACAATCGCAGTGGCATCTAAATGGTTAGTTAGCATCTAAATACAGTAGTTACATATTTTTAAAATATTTTAAAACTTTTTTTTTTTAACTAAGTGGCATGATTGCTTTCCACTATGTATATAATGCAGATCAGTGTACGAAGATGGAACTGCTATGTCTTCCTGCCTTTAACTCCCTTAGTCATGACATACCGGTATGTAATAGTACGCTAAGGCTATGTTCACACGGCTTATTTCGGGGCGTATTTACGGACGTATTTACGTCCGTAAATACGTCCTGAAATACGTTTCAAATAATGAACAATTAGATTAGCATTGATTCCAATGTAAAATACGCCTCGTCATTCACACGAGGCGTATTTTCGCGACGTATTTACGGGCGTAAATACGTCCGTAAATACGATCGTAAAATTAAGTCCCCTGTCACTTATTGAGGCGTATTTTGCAAGTAAATCACCATAGTAAAGAATGTGGAATGTATTTACGATGCGAAATACGTGCCACACTTTGTGACACGTATTTGAAACGTATTTCGGGACGTATTTACGGACGTAAATACGTCCGTAAATACGCCCCGAAATAAGCCGTGTGAACATAGCCTAAGGAGTTAAAACTTATTCAGGTTATGCTCAAAGCCACTATACCTGCTACACTAATATCCTCAGTCATACAGCCCCAGTGTGTACAATGTCTTAGGATATAAGCTTTACTAATTGAAGACTAATTGTAAGAAAATGTCAGTGAATGCTTTGGAATTACCCAAATGTCTACAATGATTTCTAATAAAATTTTGTTTGATTGTTAACTAAATCACAGTAATGGACTAATGTAATCTAATAAAACTGATAACATAAAAACACTTCTACTGTTCATGTCTTCTATTGACCACACTGAGTAAATATCCACAGTATAAGTTAATAGTCTTTCAAAGGCCTATTTGGCAAAAGGTTTTAAATTAAAGAGATGAGATTGGAATTGTCAGTTTTACAGGGGCTTTGATAATTAAATGAAGGAACACAAGACCTGGTTATTGATAAATTTGTTCTTCTCAAGAATGATTGGTTAGTTTGAACCATTCCTGAAAGCTGACAATTTTCACCTCAGATGTGTTATAGAGACTCATTAAGCTGGGAAATGCCAGAAAGTTTAGAAGCTTGGTCTAAGCACCAAGGGCGACATGCATGAATGGGTCTGCACCAGTTTTGTGGTGTGCTTTGCATAGCCCTGTCTTAAAGATGTATATACTGTCGTGTGCCAAAATCTGGTGCATGTTGCGACAGACCCGACACTTTGGTATGCGCCCATTTTTAATGGGTATGTCAAGCCACAATCATAAGATAAGACATTTATGAATGTGTCTCGACAGAATGTCAGAATGGGTCACAAAAACTGTCGTAACCATCCATGCCAGTTTCAAAAAAAGCTATTATTTTCCAACTAACACCACTAAAGTAATAAACACTAAGCTTATGATAATTATAACACTATATAAAATTATATAAATACAATTATTATCAAATTAATTAATATAAAATGAATGTAAAATTCTAGAATATAAAATTCTAAAACCAATACAGCATCTACAATAAATCCAGCTTTCAGACAGATAGTTACAGAGTGATTGTACTATTATCATTGATTACGAACACATCACAGCAGGCTAGAAATAAAATAAAAGCTGTTAAAATATTATCTCAATGAATAAAAAGTATGGTAGTGATGTTGATTGGTGCACCTGAGGTCCCAGGAGGCCTCAAGTGTCAGTTACTGCCATATGTAGGCAGGGCCGGGACAAAGCATTTTGGTGCCCTAGGCAAGTACAGCCAATGGTGCCCCCCCCCTCGCTCCCAAAAAAATGGCACCCCCCCACACTAATTCCTCTCACCCCTGCGCCAGGTCCTGTCACTAATTTTCTGCACATTCCACATAGCTCCCGTTCATCTCCTCAGCAGTCACTGCACAATGACAAATCAGCCCTGACAAATTTGCGTTTTCAATATCGCTCCCCTCTGTATGACAGTGTAATACCTAACAAATAAGTCACCAAATAATCCACCTATACATGGAGCAAATCTACCAGACGCATGATACAAAACCAAGACCCTTAACTATTACTACTTAAAGATCAAATAATCCTGCCAGACATTGACCGAACGCGACCCCCACATGTGACTATCAGCTGTACACAGGCTCTGATTACATATACCACCGCCATACAGTGACCAGATAGTGGTAAATACTGTATGTAGGCTCTGCAGAAATATAAGTGATTACACTGCAGTTACATTTAGTGACTCACAGGAGACGCTTTTTCTGATCAGCGTCATTCACGTTCCCTTTTCTTCTCCATTCGGTTTCTCCCGACCAATACTCATCCCTGAGGATTTGGACACAAATATCTTAGAATCTTCACATATCCAGTAACTCCTCGATTATAGGTATATAGGTCCCTGCAGTTAGACAGGTATATAGATATGCCCTTTCAGTCAGGCAGGTATATAGATATTGTCCCCTTAGACAGGTAGGTATATAAATATAGGGGCACTCAGGCAGGTATGTAGATATAAGGTCACTCTCAGGCAGGTATATAGATATAGGGTCACTCTCAGGTAGGTTTATAGATATAGGGGCACAGGCAGGCATATGGGGGCACAGGCAGGAATATGGGGGCAAAGGCAGGAATAGGGGCAAAGGTAGGCGTAAGGGGTAGAAGGCGTATAGGGGGTAGGGGGCGTATAAGGCCAAGGGAGGTATGTGGCCACAGCAGCGAGATATAGGGGCACAAGCAGGCGTATAGGTGCACAGCAGCATATAGTGGCCACAGGCAGGCGTATAGTGGCACAGGCAGGCGTATAGGGCTCAGGACAGGCGTATAGGGGCACGCAGGCGTATAGGGCACAGTGCAGGCTATAGGGTCCACAGGCGTATTTGGGCCACAGGCAGGCATATAGGGGCACAGGCAGGCGTATAGGGGCACAGGCAGGCGTATAGGGGCTCAGGCAGGCGTATAGGGGCACAGGCAGGCGTATAGGGGCTCAGGCAGGCGTATAGGGGCTCAGGCAGGCGTATAGGTGCCACAAGCAGGCGTATAGTGGCCACAGGCAGGCGTATAGGGGCACAGGCAGGCGTATAGGGGCACAGGCAGGCGTATAGGGGCACAGGCAGGCGTATAGGGGCACAGGCAGGCGTATAGGGGCACAGGCAGGCGTATAGGGGCCACAGGCAGGCGTATAGGGGCACAGGCAGGCGTATAGGGGCCACAGGCAGGTGTATAGGCATAGATGCCAAGTCTCCCGCTTCTGGCGGGACTCTCCCGCAAATGGGGGTCATGTCCCGCCCCCCCGGCGAGTCCGCAAAATCTCCCGCCGGGCAGCGCACACAGGAGGTCCTGCTCATGAGTGTGACTGTGATCTGCTGCCGGCGGAGGATCAGAGGCTCCTGACAGCACAATCATGAAGAACAAACGTGGATAACACATTACAGCCACCAGGTCAGCCCTTATCTTATAGCACATTATCGTCCGGAGGACGCAGCTCACACTGTCAGCAGCAGTACCGGACGCTGGGAGTGCCTGATAGGTTTTTTCTGGCAGAAGTTGTAGCTGCACCCCAGCGTCTGGGCGGCCCTTC
>JAODAL010084850.1:0-10786 GCA_025379985.1 Phyllomedusa bahiana
CTACGCCTGCCGTGGCCCCAAAAACCCCCTGCCGGGGCCCCCCATACCTGCCGGGGCCCCCATAAGCCGCCTGTGGCCCAAAAAAACGCCGCCTGTGGCCCCCATAGCCTCCTGGGGCCCCCCCAAAAACCTGCCTGTGGCCCCAAAACCCCGCCTGTCCCCCCATACGCCGCCGGGGCCCCATAGCCTGCCTGTGGCCCCAAAAACCCGCCTTGGCCCCCATACGCCTGCCTGGCCCTAAAACGGCTGCTAGCCCCTAACACCTGCCTGAGCCCCTATCCCTGCCTTGGCCCCACTATAACCTGCCGACCCCCTATAGCTAAAACCTGCCTGTGGCCCCTTATACCTGCCTACCCCTATAGCTATAAAACCCTGCCTAGTGCCCCTATATACCTCCCTGAATGCCCCTAATCAAAATACCTGCCGAGAGTACCCAAAACTATATACCTGCCTGAAATGACCCTATGTCTATATACCTGCCTGAAGTGACCCTATATCTATATACCCCCAAAGTGCCCCATAATCTATACCCCGCCTGAGTGCCCCTTTTTTTTAATACCACCTTCTAAGGGGACAAATACAATCCCTGCCTGACTAAAGGGGGCAAAACATAACCTGTCTACTGAGGGACTTTATACCTAAAATTTAAAGGGATTACGGAAAGTGGGGTTTCAAGATATTTTGTCCCAATCTGCAGGGACAGTATTGGTCGGAAAATCAGCATAAGGGTGAAAACCGGGAGGGAAAAGAAAAGGAAAGTGAAGACGCTGATAAAAATTTTTCTCCGGTATCACAAAATTAACTCAGGGTAATCACTTATTTTTTCCCAATCTACAAAAAACTAGTAACTACCCCCATATGGCCGTATGGCGGGGGGTATTTCAGAGCCTGTGTACAGCGATAGCACATGGGGGGTCGCTTTTGGTCGGGTTGGCGGGAAAAATTTGGCCCCTTGTATAATAGTTTTTGGGTCTTGGTTTTTGAGGTTTTTTTAGTAAAAAACTTTTGCCGGGAAATTTTCTCCTGACGGGGGTTTATTGTGACGTTATTTTGGGGGTAACACGTCAACAAGGGACTTTTTTAAAAAAAGCAAATTTTCAGCTTTTTTCATTGTGCAGGCTGCTGGGGAAAAGGGGAGGGCATTAAAATTTGCAAAAATTAGTGACGGGCCCTGCCGGGGGTGAAGGAAAAAGTGGGGGGGGGGCATTTTTTGGGGAAAAGGGGGGGGGGGGCGCCTTTTGGCGACTTCCTAGGGCCCCAAAAAACCTTTCCCCGGGCCCTGTTTACACAGTCAAAATTCAACAAAAAAAGGGTTCAAAAATTGGTTTTTGGCGAAAAATAGACCAAAAAACTCCTTTGGGCGTGTTGGGACATGTCCCCCAAAGTTTCCATTGTAGAAAATCCCCCCCGAAGTACAGCACCCGGGATTGATGGGCTCAAAATAAATAAAATAGATATCATTTTACCCAGCTGAAAACACCTGCCAGCAGCACATGACTAACCCAAGGTAGTCCATGGTGCCATTCTAAAGGCAGTAATGGGGGGTTGTTTCACTGGTAAAAAGAGGTACAGGGGGGAGAATTTTTTTAAAACATTTTTACAAAAAATTTTTTTATACAAATAAGAAATAAAAACAGCATAAAGTGGACAATCCCTTTAAGGGTGTCACTGATTTTAGGAGTTTTTTAATTGATTGGGTTAGTTATTTTAAAATTAGGGGTTTGTTATTGAGTTATTTTTGTTTGGGTATTAGTGGGATATTTAGTTAGGGGTTTTTTATTGGGTTAGGGGTTTTAAAGAGTTTGTGATTTGTTGGTTGGTTAGTTAGTTAGTTATTGAGTTAGTTTCTGCAGATCTGTGCACATGTACATGCAAGTGATTCGTTTCTACAGTCCACATACATTTTCTCCCTGGTATTTACTTACCCTGGTACCAGCAGGACACATATTTTGCTACTATCTCCATATTTGTGGAGCTTGGAAATCTACTTGCTTATTAATACCTATGACCTGTTGTGCGGTCGGAGGTGCCCAGTTTGGTTTCGAAAACTACTAAATAATGCACGGTCCGCATGTTATGCGAGTTCATTGCGCAAAGGTCAAAGTTCTGCAGAGGTGACAGTAGCATGTTTTCTAATATTGAACATCTGAAAAATAATCGCAGGGAGCCGGGTTTCAATCAACATCCCCCCTTTGGTCCTATTCCTGCTCCCAGTAATCCTCTCTCTTTATTAAACATTATCTCTGCCATCTGCTCGGGGTGAACACTCAGAAGAAATTGGTACTGATTGACTATATGAGAAACATGACCAGGTTTGGCGCGCTCGTAGTCTGCGTTACCCAAAGGACACAGCGGATAACCGAACCATTAATTTAATTAGACACTGTGTAAATCATATGGTGAAAGCGTGTGCGTATGAGAGCTCCGAGGATACAGGCCGTATACATCATTAATAAATACCTGGAGAACATCCACGTTCCAAAGTCTCCAAAGTCAAGATAGAATAGACTGCAGGGCGGCTGAACTCATACCTTGATGTCTTCTTCCCAGGTACTTCAATCGATGCTTTGAAGCTGATGCCTGCAAATAAAAGTGTTATGGTCGTTAATCAATAGTCCCAGAGGCTAACAATTTGAACAAAATGGGCGCTAAAAACCTTACATTTTATACATATAATAAAGTACAAAAATTACTTTAAAATATTTTCAAACATTTTGGTATCTTGTCTGTGTTTTTGCAGCCATTCAATGGGACACAATTTTCGTATTAGTGTTTGGATGCACTGCTTTTTTTTTTTGCATAGTACATTTGGAGATGTGGTTGGATCTTAGTTGTGCATTCCGCCCATCTGCCTCAGGTGCTTCTAATCAGTATATCCGCATCTTGTAACTCAATATGCATTGGAGACCTTGGCGGCAGGAGAAATGAGTCTTAGATAAATCCCATCTGATGCGGTTACCATAACGTGGTAGATGGGCATATTCAATTTGATCAAAATATGCACTAACTACCTTCACTTTACATATATAGTAGATAGAGCAGTAGTGGAATTCCAAAAATTTTATACATTCAATGTTTCAGTAAAAAATGCCCTTTTAGTGCTGCGTGACGACTATCTATCTTTTATCACCTATCTATCTTAATATCTATCTATTATTTAAATCTATTTCAATCTATCATCTATTATCTATCTATCTCTCATATCAAACTCTCATACTATCTATCTACCCTATCAAAATTAATATCATCCTATCTTTATCTACACTATCTACATCTATCTATCTATCGATATCTATCTCATACTACATCTTCTATCTATCTCAATCTATTTACCTTTTAAATTTAAAAAATCTATTAAATTTCCTATTATATTTTTACTTTTCAATCTATCTCATATTTACTTATTATTCAAATCTATTACATTTCATTTTTTAATAAAAAAAAACCCACAATATAAGTACTTCAAAAAATTTTTATTTTATTTAATAAAAATCTACCTCTTTATTTTCTATTTTCCCACCCCCTTCAAAAGGCTTAATTACCAAAATTAATCTATTTCCCCGGCCCCTTCCCCCTTAAAAACTAAACTTCTTTAAAAAAAATAAAACAAAAAGAAGGGACAGGGATTTTTAAAAAATAAATGCCCGGGAGAAATTTTCCCACCTAATTTTTTTAAAAGGGACTAAAAAGGGAAAAAAAATAAAAGCCCTTTAAAAAGGGGTTTTCTATGTTTTTTTAAAAGTGAGCCCAAACCAATAAAATAGAGGTAGTAAACTTCTACTCTTGGTTTCCCTTTTTAAAAAGAATGCGCCGGTCCCTTTTTTTGGCTTTTATTTTTCAAACAAAAAATTTACTAAAAATACACACCTATTTTTAAAACCTCATTATAATTATTATCCACAAAACATTATCCCCGTCCTTCTCAGATTATTTTTAAATTACAAAGGGAGTACAAGACAGGAGTAGAAGACACCCCCGGGGGTTTTTTGAACACCATCGCAGTGAGGGGATTTGATTTACAAAGGGAGACAGAGGGGAGTAGAATGCACCCTGGTTGACACTTTGCCAGCAGGAGTTGTGGATTTAAAAAAGGAAAGACTACAGTACTGCCGAGGGAAAGGGGTGATGTTCTGACCGGGACTGAGGGCTTTCATTGGTCTTTCCCCGGGAGAAGCTTAAACAATGGATCACAAGAGAGCAGTAAAAAAAAAACGGTCAGAATTTTTAATATGAAAAATGGAAAAGTTTGTTATTTTTTGCAATTTTCCAAAACATCAATTTGAAAATAGTAAAAACCCCTTTAAAGGGCTTCTACTACATTCGATTATCTTCCCTCACCCTTTTTTCTCGTTATTTTTGAATGGGGGTTCTTTTTACTTTTTTACTGGCTACACTGGCCCCAAGTGACGAACGCTGAGAACCAGGTCGAAGCTATAGCGATGGGCACTAGCAACCTATCAGAGAGACGAACGGTTGTAGCTATACAACCATGCATCTATCATAGAAAAATGAACAGGTCGTAGTTAGCGACCTGAGGAGTGAGCACCCCCTACAAGGGGGGGAAAAAAGGAAATGAGGACACGTTAAGGGACAAAAATTGCAAAGGACTTGTTTTTGAAAAATCTTAACATAAAAGCAATCCTTGTAGTGAGACCTCCAAAAGGGTTTTTGCAACAATCAATTGCGGGGGATCCTTTAAAAAGGGTATTTAATTTCACTTTCTAAATATACTTTAAAAAAAGTGAAGCCGGAGAGCTACAGCCTTCCTTACTCCCCTTTACTTCCTCGTTTACTTTAGATAGTCCCAGGAGCTGATCGGCCATGCTTGCATTGTTTCACTTCTTACTAGGCGGGGAACATAACGACCTTGAAGGACTGGGAAAAAAGACCTGGTCGCTGTATAAGAATCCACTGGTTTAATGTAATGAATTATAAAAAACAGACACTCCTCTCCCGCTCACCCCCCCCCCCACCCCCCTTCAGCAGTCCATGAACAACAAAAGAACCTGCCTGCTTGATCTATCTTCCTCCTGAGCAATAAGAGGGTGAAAAAAAACCCTTTAAAGAGTTTGTGCACAATACGTTTCCTCTGTGTTTAGCCAAAACTGTTTGCTAACACAGAGACTGAAACAGGAGGGGCATGGGAGGGCGATGACTCACAGAGGGGGTATTTTGTTTTTTTAAACAAGAAAAAAACCCCCTTTTTTAAACCTAAAGAGGGGAGTATCACCTTTAGCTTTCTAGCAACACACCCCCTTTATAGAGGGGAAAAGTAGTTATGGATTTAGGATATATTAGCCAGGACCCATATTAGACTGACCCCTGAGACGCCATCAAACATTGCCACAGATAACGGCCCTGTTACGGGTGTCCCCGTGGCCTCCGTGTCTGACCGCGGGCACAAAAACCCACCCCTGCGCGGCTCCGCTGCAGGCAATCCGCGGCCCTCCCCCCGCCTCCCTCAAGCCTAGCCGCACTTACCTCGCCTGCTCCTGTTCCGGGCGGGGCCCGGCCCTGTGGCGGGGGGCGCCCATTCGCCCCTAGGCGCGGCACGTACTGCGGCCCAAATTTTAAAGGGGCAGCGCGCCCAATATTGTTTATCGGGGCTGTCCATTTAAGTCCGCCCCCCTTCCCAGTAACCTTTCCGAACATAGTGCCCCGTGCCTTTAGAGGAAGCGTTCCATAAGGCTTGTATTATCCGGTACCGACCTTCTCCCCTCCCCCCGACCATGAACTCCGATTTTTGCCCTTACATTCTTACCACCCACACCTCGCAGCCACGCAAGGGGAAATCCGTCAGGGGGGACGACCTGGTAAATCCGCCGCAGAATCCATCCCTTTTTTGCGGCGGCTCGGTAAAACCGGACCTACTTAACCCCCCCCCTGGCGTGGCTATTACCATCATTGCGGTGGCCCAGGCCGGGAACAGGAGGCAAAGGTAGGCGATCGCCTAGGGGTCGCTTCATCTCAGGAGGAAGGGGGCAAAAAATATGGGGTGAGCTGATTTTACATGGAGGGAAGTGTGGGAGGGGCCCATCCATATTGCCTAGGCACCATAATACCTTGTCCCAGCCCTGGGTGGTCCAGAGGATCCACTACCACTGACCGTTACAGGCCCATTCTGAGCCAAGTCCAAAGCTGACGTCAGTGCACTTGTATAAAGAGTAACATGTACTTTTTGGTGAAACAAATTTCCTCCGGAATTCTCTTCCTACAAACAATTGTTACATAAGAAGCAGGTGAAGCGCGTTGGATGTGGATTTCCGGCAGAGCGCGCAGCTTCCAATGCGTCGGTGACAGGGGCCGGAGACTTGCAAACAAAGTGCTCATTGTGAGCGTCATGTACAGAGCGCACGACCGTGAGAAGACGAAAGACGGGCTCCGAAGATGAATAAAATATTGATTTCATTACAACTTTTAGGGCTTTTTAATTCAGAAACATTGTATATGTTTGCATATTTTCCTGCTTATTTGCATACATGTTTGCATATATCCTGAGAAGATGAGCATTAATTAGACTTTAAAATCAATTTCAAAATGATACTAAGGATGTTTCTTGCATTTTAACAAGGTGGCGGAGACTTTTTCCTTTGTATTCTATCTTTGGGGAGGGGGGGGACAGACATGAAATCAACAGTATTATGAGCAGATTAAAAGGAAAATAATCTGACTTTACTGCCTATTAGGAAGACGACGCGGCAGGATTTCTTTTGTAGGTGCTTAACCCTTTCGGGCGAACGCAGGCTTGGACTGGGCCGCCGGGGGACCGGTGAATCCCCCGGTGGGCCCCCCCGAGCCGCTGGGGGCCCCAGAGGCAGTGCCGCCGCTCCCCGGGGCCCGGCCGCGCATTCTGTTACTGAACGCCCGGGACCTGCGTCCTGAGCGCCCAGAGACCGAGCCCGGTAGCCGGGGACTAATGTCCCCGACTCCCAGGGCTGCGCGGTGTCAGCAGAGCACAACGCCAATAGCGCTGCGCTCCGCTGATCTCCCTGGCAGGCTCCGCTGATCTCCCGCGCCGCCTATGCAGGGCGGCAGGAGCCGGCGGGAGCAAAGGAGCGGGCCGGGGAGCCCGGAAACCGGGTAAGTGGGTTGTTTCTTGTTTGGTTTTTTTTTAAAACTGCCTACGGGGGGGCCCCGACCTTTCAAAGGGGGGTCCGGGGTACAGAGGGGGGTCCCTTGGGTACAACGGGGGGGCCCAGGCACAGAGGGGGGGCCTGAAACAAGGGGGTCCCCCGGGTAAAAGAGGGGGTCCCAAATACAGAAAAGGAAAATCCCGGCTTTCCCGGGGGGGGGGGGGGGTCCCCCGCTACAAAGGGGGGTCCCTGGTTTCAAAAGGGGGGGTTCCGAATTTCCAAAAAAATGAGGGGGGCCCCCTACAAGGGGGGTCCCCGGTGAGGGGGGCCCTTTGGGTACAAAGGGGGGGCCTGACAAAAGAGGGGGGCCCTACACAAGGGGGGTCCCTGGCTTTTCAGAAGGGATCCCGGCTACAAAAGGGGGGGGGCCCGGCTCAGGAAAGGGGGGGCCCCCACAAAAGAAGGGGGGCCTGGGCTACAGAGGGGTGGGCCCGACACAGAAGGGGGCCCCTCCCTGGCAAAAAAGGGGGCCCCCGGGCTAATAAAAGGGGGGGTTTGGTCCCGGGGCCAAAAAAATTTAAAAGGGGGGGCCCTGACTATCAGAGGGGGCCCTGACTACCAAAAAATACTAAAGGGGGCCCCCTGACAAACCTCCACAGAAACTAAAGGGGGGGGGGGGGCTGACTTCCTCAAAAACTAGCAAAAGGGAAAGGCCAAACAAACCCCTGTATACTACCAAAAGGTGCCCAAACGGGCCTGTATGGCGCCAAAAAAGACCCCTAACTGCCTGTATACACCTTAAAGGGGCCTTAACGCCTGATACTACCAAAAGGGAGACCCCTAACTCCCTTTTAAAAACACCTAAAGGGGGCCTTTAAACCCGCTTTTATAGTACCAAAAGGGCCCAAAAACCCGGCCTGAATACTACTTTTAAAAGGGAACCCCAAAACCTTGCCTGAAATAAACTTAAAGGGAAGCCCTAACTCCTTGAAAAAACCCCTAAAGGGGCCCTAACTCCCCTGTAAATTCCCCTAAAGGAGGCCTTAAAACTGCCTAAAAACAAAACCCCTAAAAAAAGACCCCAAACAAAGCCGAAAACTCCTAAAGGGGGCCCTTTTAAAACCCTGCCTGTATAAAACCAAAAAGGGAGGCCCTAACGGGCCTTTTAACAAAAAAAAGGGGAAGCCCAAAACTCCCTGTAAAAAAAAACCTAAAGGGGTCCCTAACGGGCTTGAAAAGGCCTAAATAAAGGGGACCTAACTACCTCCCGCTTACCTAACTGGGGGAAACCACCTACGTCCAGGGCCCAACTAAATGGGGCTCACCAACACCTACCTACAGCCACCTAGCGGGGTTCCCCCAAACCCAACTGTTTGCCTATCAACTTGCCTAACCCGGGGCCGCTTAACCCACATGGGGCTGTTTACCTACCCACCCGTTGGGTACTGGAACTTTGGCCCTAAGTTTAAGGCGTTTCCCCTCCCCCCCCACCCCCGGAAGTTTTTAAAAGGTGGGAATAAAGGGAAAAAAGAGCGGAAAAAAAGAGGGTTTCAAAGAAATTTTGTTGAAAAATTTTTGGGAGGGAAAGGGAAATATTGGGTGGGACAAGTCAACAAAGGGGTGCGGAACCCGAAAGTCCGAAAAAAAGGGAAAAGAAAGGGCCCCGGGGAGGGAAACGACCCTCAATAAGGGGTCCCGGTTTTGGGTCCCTTTTTCAGGGGGTTTTAATTTTTAATATTGTAAAGTGATGGGAAACCCGAGGGAGGTGCTGACCCTAAAGTTGGTCACTATTTAAACGGGAAAAAAGGGACGAAATGTGCAACCTGAATTTAAAGGCTAATTTTCTACCAAAATGCATCAGAGAAAAAAAACGGGCCCTAAAACGGGCCCCCCCCTTTTTTTCGCTGATTCAGACCCCCCGGCTTTTGTAACCCTTTTGGGAAAAGCCCCCGGGCCCCTTCTTTTCCCCGGGCGCCCCCCATACAATACCCTTGTAAGGGGACGCAAGACGACAGAAGCACCGGCGTATTTACACCCCGTTGTAAAAATACCCGCGGCCCAAAGAACCGGCAAGAAAAGACGAGCTGGGGTAGACAGCAAATCGTCCCTTTTCTATTGCCCCTCTAGGCAAACCGCACTGCCGAAACGATCTCCGGCGCTTTTAAAAAAAAAAAAGCGCCCGGGGATAAAGATCACACTCATGTTAAGGGGGTGGACATAGCCTTTAAATGAGGGAACCCCGACCCCCGGGATAAGGGGTTACCTTTCTTTTTTGTTTGGGGTTTATTTTTGAAGGGGGGCAGGTGCATTCCAAAGGGGAAAAATGGAGGGCATAATGATTGGGTGGAGGGGGATATTGTATGGGGTGAGGGGGGATATTTAGTGGGGGGAGGGGGAATTTATGGGGGGAGGAGATATTGATGGGTGGGGGGGATATTTTATGTGGTGGAGGGGATAGTATGTGGGTGGAGGGGGGTATTGTCTGTTTGGGGGGAGGGGAATTGATTTTTTGGGGGGAGGGGGTATGATGTGGGTGGAGGGGATATTTATGTGGGGGGGGGATATCATTGGGGGAGGGGAATTTTATGTGGGTGGAGGGGATAATTGAACTGGGTGGAGGGGATATTCAGTGGGGGGAGGGAAATTCTATGTGGGCGGGGGGGGAAGTGATGTGGGCGGAGGGGGAAAAAGTGTATGTGGGGGGAGGGGGATAGTGATGTGGGTGGGGGGGATAGTGTAGTGGGGGAGGGGGAAATTTTTGATGGGGTGGGGGGGGATATTGTATTGGGTTAGGGGGATATTGTTTGGGGGGGAGGAGGATATTTTATGTGGGGAGGGGGATATTTTTATGTGGGTGGAGGGGTATTGTATTGGGGGAGGGGGATGGTGTATGTGGGGGGGGGGGATAGTGTATGGGTGAGGGGGAAAAAGATGGGCACTTAGCCCTGTGCTAGATATGTGAGACAGACAGAAATGTGACCCCTTGCTTTGTACTACACAATAAGTTCTGTTTTTGGGGACACGTATTTTGTGGTAAAAATGGGCGCATTATGTCCGAGGGGCGGTAAATTTTCATGTACATAGGAAAGGGCCCCCCCAAAAACAACCCCCTGTGGGCCCCAAACCCCCCATCCGACACTGGCAACGGTCAGGTGGTATTCCGCCCCATCTGAGAGCAGGTTATGACGATGAGCTCTCTGCTACAGTCAGGAGAAAAAGAAAGTGCACCCTTTGTGTCTTCTGTGGTTTATCTGAAATCAAAGATTTGTTCTGATCTGTGGCCCCTTTTTTATAGAGCAGGGGGAGCGTGGACATGCTATCTATCGTGGCCCCATTAAGGCAGGAGGAGCTGAGGAATGCTATCGACTGGGGTTCCATGTTTAGAGCAGGGGGAGCTGAGGGCACGCTATCTGAACTGTGACCCATGTTATAGAGCAAAGGGGGACTGAGGGCATGCTATCTGCTGTGCCCCAGTTATAGAGTAGGAGGGGGCTGGGACACGCTATCTGATCTGGGCCCCATGTTTAAAAGCAGGAGGGGGTTTAGGAAAATCATCTGACTGGGCCCCATGTTATAGAGCAGGAGGGGCTGAGGACATGCATCTGACTGTGGCCCCATTTTTTAAACAGGGGGAGCTGAGGACAGCTATCGATCTGCAGGGCCCCCCGTTATAGAGCAGGGAAGGGCGAGGACATGCTATCTGATCTGTGGTT
>JAODAL010084851.1:0-10786 GCA_025379985.1 Phyllomedusa bahiana
CCGTGGGACTTTCGGGGTTTGATGCGCTTTAAAAATTTCTATTAACTACATAAAATTTTAAAATTTTAATCAACAAAAATTGGGAAAGGGATCACAGCAAATAGCAGAGGTTTCTCTTGAAAAATTAGATCCCTTTCCTGCGCTGTTGGCCACGGGAGAGGCACGCCCTTTCCCCCCCCCCCCCCCTATAAGCTGAGAAAAAAGAGGCGAAACGGGAAAAACGCTGTTTATGAAAAAAGGGGTATGTGTTTTTTCCAGCCAATGCAACCATACCACCCAGTATAAATCGCACACACACTCACCCCTGTCTATTCATAAAGGATTTGCTGGCCGCCAAAATTACAGGAAGCGCCGAAAAACGCGATCTTAATAGATGATGTAAATTTTTTAACCCTTAAATTATCAAATGATCGGGAAATTTCGATCACCAAAAAAAACCTTGCCGATTTAAAATTTTGTCGATAAAAATCCCCTAAACCCCATAGTCTGGGCTCAAACCAGTTTAAAAAAAACCGCTCTTCACAACTTAAAAAATAGCAATCCAGCAATTTTATTTATACCTAGTCCGTGCTCGGGGCCCGGTGTATAATTATGATAAATTAAAAATATAATTTTGATTTTTTACTTGAAATCCCTTTTTAAACAAAGGCGGGGGGAACGAGGTGGGGGCCCCCGAAACAGATCCCCCCCCCCTTTGGCCTCCCCCTCTTTCGGGCCGAAGGAATTTCCGAATATTCGACCCGAATATTGTCTTCGGTTCTCAGACCTCTCTTCAGGCCCAAACCCCCTCCAGTCAAGGGGGAAAAAACCGTTCCCCTCTGACGTTTTAACCCAAATCTCTTTACAGAAAGACATTGGGGGCCGCCAGGAGTGGGGGGCAATTTCCCCCGAAGAACCGATTAAAGACCATTTAAGAAGAGAGACATAAAAGGAATTCGGGACCTCATAGGGGGGGAAAAGGGCGGAGCTTTTATGCCACGGGTGATGCCCCAACCCCCTCGACGGATCAAGAAACGGGGACGGGGTTAAGCGGGGGACCTTGAGACGGATATCCGAGCCGGAACCAACTTTTTCACCCGAAGAAAAAGGAGAAAGGGCTTTCATTCCCGTCCTTGTATCTTAGTACGAGCGGGAAACCCGGAGTAGAGTTGGGGTGCTGTTTCCCCAAAGGGGTTAGACCTAGACAAAAGTCCATGGCTGGGGCCCCGCTGGGGACCCAAAGAGGGAGGGTGGGTGGGAATTTTTTTCCAAGTCACCCAAAAAGGGAACGGGCAAAAGGGAGATTCGAGTCTAAAGAGTTGTAGAAACTCGGCCCAGGGTAACAAACTAGCCCAAAGTCCGAGCCGAGACAAAATACGCAGGTAGCAGCCCGGCTGTTAACCCCCTTTTCTTCCTAAGATGGAATGGAGGGCCAAAAAAAAAATCCAGCTTCAATTGGAGTTGGGGGACATGGGAGGCCAGAACTAGAAACAAATTGGACCCCCTGATCCGAAAAAATGGGGGGGAAGCCCTTAGCCGGAAAAAAAGGTTGAAAAAACAGGCGCAGGATAGGAGCAGAGGGTAGGCCTGGGAAAAGGGATAAAGTGAGGGCATTTTGGAGAACCAATCTGTAACCACCCAGATAACGGTATTACCAGTGGAAGGAGGGAGATCGGTGATAAAGTCCATAGCCACATGGGTCCAAGGACAGCTGGGAATCGGTAATGGCTGAAGCAGACCTGCCGGCTTGAGACGAGGCGACTTGTTACGAGCATAGGTGGCGCAAGATTCCACGAACTCACGAACATCTTGGGTCAGACCAGGCCACCAATAAAACCGGGAGATGAGAGAGCAAATCTTCTGCACCCCTGGGTGGCCAGCCACATAAGAGCAATGACCCCACGACAATATCCTCTTCCGTAGAGCCGGGCGAACGTATGTCTTGCCGGGAGTAATTCGTTGCAGGTAGTGTTGAGAGATTATTATCGACAAAGTTGAAATCGGCACGGTATTTACGTTGATCGGATTTTTTAGATCACGCGTTTAATTTGGGTTTTAAAATCTGTGCATAATCTATTAATATTGCGCCATTTTCGGCGCTTCTTGTCATTTTGGCGGCCAGCAAATCAGCTTACAGAATAGAGCAGGGTGAGCTGTGTGTGCCACGTCATGACTGGGATGTGTATGGTTGCGATTGGATGGAAAAATCACATGACCTCGTTTTACATAGAACAGCCCTTCCTGTTCATGATCAGTGTGTATCAGTATCTCAAAGCAGTAGGACGTGCGCTCTGCCTCTGTGCAAACAGCTCAGCGAAATTATTCTATTTGTTCACAAGCCCAGCTCTACTTTTAGCTGTGATCCTTAGAACTTAGATCAGAGATTTGCAGATTTTAGGTAGTTAGGAAGAGAATTTTAAAGGAGCATCTACCGCTGTAAAGTCACGGGGGGAGCTGGGGGGGGGGTGGGCCGTGGGCGAACACATACAAGCTCTTTAAAGAATACTGGATATTGTGCACCCAGACTTAGTGTAGACATTGCATTGCAATAGCTTATTATTAACAGTTTTCTGTTGAAATATTATTGGATGCTGGGGAGCCTGAAATTATTTTTTAGGATACAGATCTTTTCTAGTAACTGCAGATCTATTTGTTAGGTGCAAAAAAATCCACTTTTTTATCAGTTTTACATTCAGATAGGTCTTTTTTCACTTTTGCCAAGTCTAGCTTTGTTTATAGAGGTACCTTGCAGTCAAATTTGAATCCAATATTTTGTAGTCACCACAGGGGTATTGCTAGGTCCCAAAAATACCTTTATTATCGTATACATTTCAGATTTCATGTTTTTTTTCACTTTTGCCCAGTCCGCTTTGTTGATTAGAGGTACCTTGCAGTTAAATTTGAATCCAGCAATTTTGTAGTCACCACAGGTGTATTGATAGGTGCCAAAAAACCTTTTATTATCCGTATACATTTCAGATATGTGTTTTTTTCACTTTGGCGCAGGCCAGCTTTGTTGATAGAGCCACCTTGCAGTTAAAATTTTAATCCAGCAATTCTGTAGTCACCACAGGTGTATTGATAGGTGCCCAAAAATACCTTTTTATACCGGTATCATTTCAATACGTGTTTTTTTCACTTTGGCACAGGCCAGCTGAATTGATAGGTGCCAAAAATACCTTTTATTATCCGTATACATTTCAGATACGTGTTTTTTTTACTTTTTCGCAGGCTTTCTTTGTTGATAGAGGTACCTTGCAGTTAAATTTTAAATCCAGCAATTTTGTAGTCACCACAGGTGTATTGATAGGTGCCAAAAATACCTTTTGTTATCCGTATACATTTTCAGATACATGTTTTTTTCACTTTGGCGCAGGCCAGATTTGTTCAAAGAGCCACCTTGCAGTTAAATTTGAATCCAACAATTTTGTAGTCACCACAGGTGTATTGTAGGTGCCCAAAAATACCTTTTATTATCCGTATACATTTCAGATACGTGCTTTTTTCACTTAGGCACAGGCCAGCTTTGTTGATAGAGCCACCTTGCAATTACATTTCAATACAGCAATTTTGTAGTCACCATAGGTGAATTGATAGGTGCCAAAAATGCCTTTTATTATCCGTATATATTTCAGATACGTGTTTTTTTTTAACTTTGGCAAAGGCCCGCTGAATTGATAGGTGCCCAAAAATTTCCTTTTATTATCCGTATACATTTAGATATGTGTTTTTTTCACTTTGGGGCAGGCCAGCTTTGTTATAGACCACCTTGCAGTTTTAAATTAAATCTTAGCAATTTTGTAGTCACCAAAGGGGTATTGATAGGTGCCAAAAATACCTTTTATTATCGTGTACATTTCAGATACGTGTTTTTTTTCACTTTGGGGACAGGCCAGCTGTGTTGATAGAGCCATCTTGCAGTTAAATTTGAATGCAGCAATTTTGTAGTCAAACCCCAGGTGTATTGATAGGTGCCAAAAATACCTTTTATTATCCGTATACTTTTTAGATACATGTTTTTTCACTTTGGCAAAGGCCAGCTTTGTTGATTTGAGCCACCTTGCAGTTAAATTTTTAATCCAGCCCAATTTTGTATTCACCACAGGTGAATTGATAGGTGCCAAAAATACCTTTTATTATCCGTGTACATTTCAGATACGTGTTTTTTCACTTTGGCACAGGCCAGCTTTGTTGATAGAGCCACCTTGCAGTTAAAATTGAATCCAGCAATTTTTTTTGTCACCACAGGTGAATTGATAGGTGCCAAAAATCCCTTTTATTATCCGTATACATTTCAGATACATGTTTTTTCACTTGGGAAAAGGCCAGCTATGTTGATAGAGCCACCTTGCAATTAAATTTGAATCCAGCAATTTCGTAGTCACCACAGGTGTATTGATAGGTGCCAAAAATACCTTTTTTTTATCCGTATACATTTCATATAAGGTGTTTTTTTTTCACTTTGGCTCAGGCCAGCTTTGTTGATAGAGCCACCTTGCAGTTAAATTTAAATCTGCAATTTTGTAGTCACCAAGGTGTATTGATTAGGTGCCAAAAATACCTTTTATTAAACCGGGTTCATTTCAGATACGTGTTTTTTTCACTTTGGCACAGGCCAGCTTTGTTGAGTGGTACCTTGCAGTTAAATTTGATGCAGCAATTTTGTAGTCACCAAGGTGTATTGATAGGTGACCAAAAATACCCTTTTATTATCCGTTTACATTTCATGTTCATGTTTTTTCACTTTTGGCGCAGGCCAGCTTTGTTGGTAGACCACCCTTGCAAAAAAGGGGGGGGGGGGGGGGGGGATTTAAATTTGAATCCACAATTTTTTAGACACCACAGGGGTATTGATAGGGGCCAAAAATAAATTTTATTATCCGTGTACATTTAGTACGTTTTTTTTACTTTGGCAAGGCAGCTTTGTGATTTTAGCCCTTGAGTTAAATTTGAAATGACAAATTTGTTGTCACCCAGTGATTATAGGTGCCAAAAAACCCTTTTTTATCCCAAAAATTCAGATACTGTTTTTTTTTCCCTTTTGGCAAAGGGCCAAACTTTGTTGAAGAGCCCCCTTTGCGTTAAAATTTGAATCCGCAATTTCGTATCACCAAAGGTGTATTGATAGGTGCCAAAAAAAACCTTTTATTATGTATGCATTTTAGATCTGTTTTTTTCACTTTGGGCAGGCCAGTTTGTTTATAAGCCACCTTTCAGTTAAAAATTTTAAACCATATTTTGTCGTCACCACAAGTGTATTGATAGGTGCCAAAAATACTTTTTTTATCCGAAAAAATTTCAATAGTGTTTTTTTTTTTGGCACAGGGCCAGCTTTTTTGATAGAGCCACCTTTTAAATTTTTTCAATACAGCAATTTTTTTAGTCACCACAAATTTGTCGAAGGGGCCGCCCAACCGAAAGGTTTGCTGTCTCCCCCGGGGGAGGGTTCGGCTGTGGGGGACGGGGGGATAATTACTGGGAGGGGGGGCGATGACCCCGCTGTTGTGGGCCTTTTTGGAACCCAAAACAGAATACACGGTAGGTGGGGCCCCAAAAAATAATTTTAAAGTTCTAGGCTCAAAGTGAAAGGGGAAAGGCTCCAAGGTTGTGTTCTCCGGAATACTGCCGGGGCCATGCGCTACCCGGAAAGACAACGGGGGGTCGGGGGTTAAAAAAGCTGGGTGAATTTTTGGTGTAGGACGAGGGGTTTTGGGTTTTAGAGCATGGGTGATTTTTCATTGGGGGAAAAATCTGTTTTTAAGTTAATTGCCCCCCGAATGGAAGGGGGTTTGCTGTGTGGGGGAAAAGAATTCTAAGAAGGGATTTTGGGGGTTTTTAAAACCTGGGGATGAGGAGGGGGGCAATATAGAAAATGAAGGGGTAAATTTGGGGTTTAGAGAGTGGGCGGGACTATTCGGGGGGTTTGGAGAAGTGGAATGGGGAGGTGGGAAGCCCCGTGGTTTAAGGGATCCATGTGTTGCAAACAAGCTTTGAAGATTTAGGTACCCACAATTTTCAAATGTAATCTAATGAAAATCTTCAAACTGTTTTTAAAATTAATAATCAATGCTGTTTTTTTAAAGGTATTTTTTTTACCCCATGCCTTTTATTAAAAGGGGTTTAAAATGTAAAATTCCATTCCATTCCGAAGGGAGAGGTTTAATGGGAAAAACCGCCATTGAACAGGAAAACTTTTAAACCCCCCAAGCTGTCTATTTTGGGGGGGAAATGTATGATCCATGATGTCAAAGGGAAACAGGGGTTTTAGATACAACCCCAAAACCCCATTGCGGAAAGTGAAAAACTGGAAGGGAACTTAAAAGTTATTCAAAAATCCCAGAGTTTTTGCAAACCAAAATTTGGGGAACTTGGGCGCTAGTTGTAGAGGAGTGTTGATGTGGTAGGAAATTGTGAAACATGGTGGACCCTCGCATGATTGGGTGGTAAACCCTTAAAAGGTTTTTAATTTTTTTTAGGATGGGCGGAGCGAAAGGAGGGGAGGGGGATTTGGTTATAGGGAAAGGGTGATATAAAGGGGCAAATGTAAAAAAAGGAAATTTCAGGGGGGTAGCTAATGTTTTGGAAAATTGTGGGTGGAAATACAAGGTGGGATTAATGCAAAAAAAATATTTTTTTTGGGTTTGAAATTCTTTTGGCCCCCCGGGAACTTTCCTTTGAGGAATGGGAAGAACAGTGTTTTAAATTTGGGGTTGCGGGAAAACTAGGCAGGTAAAGTGTTAATAAGGGGGTGCTTCAATTTCCCGGAAAATTAAATCGGGGTTTCCGGTTCTGCTTTTGACTGAAAAAAGGAAGGAATTTTTTCAATTTTTTGGGTTTAATTTTATGGGGATTTTTGTGGGGGAAAAATAGAGTGATGCTTTTGTTGGATTGGTCTTTTTTAAAAAAAAGCAAAAACCCTTGTGGGGGAAGGGTCTTGGTTTCTAAAAATTTTAGGTAACGGTGACCAATTTTTTTTTATTTTAGGGAAAAACGGAAAAAAAAGAAAAAAGAGCGGGAAAGAAAAACCCCATTTTTTTTAAAAAGGGGCCCAAAATTTTTTGCTTATTGGGGGACCCCAAATACGGACTAGATGGGAGCAAAATTAGAAAATTAGTGATATAAAAGGGCCAAATGGAGGGTTTTTAATAAAAAATTTGGGGAAATTTTTGAAAAATATATTTTTTGGGGGTTAACAAGTTTTGGGCGATTTAAAAACAAAAACCAAATTTGGCTTTTTTCCTTTTCTTTTTAAAGGGCAAAAAAACAAAAAAAAAAGGGTTTAAAAAAAAATATAGGTCAGGGGGTCGGCTTCGTTTTTTTAAAAAAAATTTAAAAGAGTTTAATAAAAATCTTTTAAAAAGTGATAAAAGCGGTTTAAAAAATTCAAAATGAAAAGGAAGGGGGGCCCAAGGTTTGAAAGGGATAACCCAAGAAATTTTTTAAAGCATATAACTCCCAAAAACCCCAAAGTCGAGAAAGTAGGATTTTAAACTGTGATGGGGGCGGGGTCATGGTGCCAAGAAAAAGGAAGAGGTTTAATTTAAATAGGTTTTCCCAGCTAAAGATATACTTTAAAGGGAGTTTTGGTTTTTGGGAGGGGGGGGGGCCCAAGTGCGATCTAGGGGTGCCAGAAATGTTATACTTAATCTGTAAAATTTAAATTTGGTCAGTGTAGAAAAAGTAAAACCCAATTTAAATAAAGGGAAATTGTGAACAAGGTCCGGGCCCCTGAGGGCATTCCCCCAAAGGAGTTTTTAAAAGAGCTCAGCTGGTTTTCAGTTTTGGCCCTGTACATGATATTTGAGATTCCATGGTGACGGGAATGTTGCCAGGAGACTGGCGCAAGGAAAAAGTAGTTCCCATCTTCAAAAAGGTTTAAAGGGGTTTGCCCAGGTAATTAAGCCCGGAAGTTTAACATTGTTGTGGGAAAAATTGTTTGAAGGGTCTTGGGGAAATATATACAGGGGTATGTTGAAAAAACACAATATTATTAGTGATTCCCAAGCTGGTTTTTAAAAGGGACGAACCCGGTCAGACCAATCTGATTTTTTTTTTAAAAAGAGGTGATTTGTGTTTTGGTTTAGGGGGCAGCTGTGGATATTGTGTTTTTAGTTTTTTCAAAGGCGTTTGGACACTGTCCCAAAAAGCGTTTGTTTGGTAAACTGAATCCAAATTTGGGGTTGAGATTTCCTGGGGTAATTTTGGGTTAAAAACTGGCTGCTGGATTTGTTCTCCGGGTGGGGGGTAAATTTAATTTTTTCTCTGAGTGGTCCCCGGGTTTTTGTGGGGTGCCCCGGGGTCAGTATTGGGTCCTCTTTATTTAATGTATTTTTTAAGATTTAGTGGAAGGGGGTCAAAAAGACGGTTTCGATTTTTTCAGATGACCCCAAGCTATATTGGGTAGTGCAATTATGGAAGGGGTGCTCCTTTAAAATTTCAAAAACCCGCCTGGGGGCACACCCGAGTGTTGGGCCCTTCCCCTTGGGAAATGGGGGTTCCAAAGTGGAAAAATTTTAAGGTTTGATCTGGGGGGAAATATTTTACAAAGGGATATAAAAATCTAGGGGAGGGGAAAAAATTGGAGAATCGTTGTTGGGGAAAGATTGGGGGGGTTTTGTAGATAAAAAAAACCTTAAAAAAGCATGCAATGTCAAAAAGCTGCCCCTAAGGCCAGAAGATTTGGGTGTATTAAAAAAGGGGGATGAACTCGCGGGACAAGGGTGTAAATTTTTACCACTGTACAAAACATTTGGGGCGACCTCCTTTTGAATATTTTGTTCAGTTTGGGCCCCGTTTAAAAGAAGAGATGTAATGAGTAGAGAGAAAATACAAAGACGGCAAAACCCAAAATTAAAAAGGGGAATTTGGGGCATCTTTGTTATGAGGGGAGGTTTTTGAATTGAATTTTTTTAGTTTGAAAAAAGACGGCTTCGGGGGGACATTTAAATTTAAATTTTTATAAATATATTAAAAGGTCCCCACAAAATAGTATGGGGGAAAAAATTTTTTCAGGTGAAGCCCCCCCAAAAAACAAAAGGGGCATTCCCTTCGAATAGAGAAAAAGGATTCAAATTTTTCCGAGGAGAAGGCGGGTTTTTACTGTTAAAAAACGTAAAAATTTTGGAATTGCCTGAATGAGGGCTGGTCCCAGCGGAACTGTAGAGAGTTTCCAAAAAAGGTTAGTACCTACCCGGAAAATTTAAGAATATTAAAAGGTTCGTAGAAAGGGAAAAAATTTTGGAAACCCGGCCGGGTGTTGGGGGGCTCTGGGGGCAGAAAATAGGGTTATACTGGGCAGGTTTGGTTTTTTGCCTTGTGGGGTTTTGGGGCATTAAACCCGTGGAGGGGCCCGGGCTTTAAGTCCTTGTCTTTCCTCACCCCCATTTTCCCCCCCCTTTGGTTTAACCGATGGAAAAGGGTCTTTTTTCAACCCACTTAAATATGTAAATATGAAAAAATTTGTAAAACAGGTGTAAAAGGTAAAGGGGCCAAAAATACCTTTTTTTTTTCCCTATGCATTTCAGATAAATGTTTTTTTCACTTTGGCAAAGGCCGCCCTTTTTTGAAGGGGCCACCTTTGTTAAAAATTTTAATCCCGCAATTTTTGGGAGTCACAAAGGGATATTGCGGTGCCAAAAAAACCTTTTTTAAAACGTTTAAAATTTTTAGTAAGTGGTTTTGTTTTTACTTTGGCGCAGGGCCCGCTTTGTTGATAGAGCCACCCTTTAAATTAAAATTTTTAATTTCAATTTCAGCAAATTTTTTTTTGATTTGAGGGATTTGAGAATAGCTGTGATTTGCCCTCTTTTAATTTAAAAGACGTTCCCAAAAAATCTTTCCCTACCCTCTCAAATTTTTTCTTTCTGAAAATGGAGCGAAATGCAGGTGGTAAAAGAGCAAAAAAGGGGACATGGAGGTTGAGGTACCCAGGGAAGGTGCTCCCTTTCCCGTGCTGGCGGGCAAAACGCATGCCCGCGGATTGTCGGTTGCAAGGGGCCCTAGGCCCGTCATCGTGGGTCGGGGCCCGTGAATCTCCGTAACGAACGCGTCGTCAATCTGTTTTTTTTTAGTGGTTAATGAACCCGCCCTCCGCAGTCTTATCTTTCCCCTTTTTCCCCCCAGTCACGGGACAAATGGGCGTCATCAGCATCCCTCCAACCTGAAGCGAAGGCAGCCAAAAAGGGCAACTTGTGTGCCCCCAATGTTTGGGGGAAACCATTTTTTGAAGACCTTTGAGGGCAAAAAGTGGTTGGGGTCAGAAGGCATGATAAAAAATCAAGAGGCAAAAAAAGGGGTGATTTTCTTGCTCTGCCCCCAGTTATTGATGCCCTCAGAGGAGGAAGGGAAAGGGAAAGCGGTCAATTGGCAAAAAACCCGGGGGGGTCGGCAACGCCCGGGAGTCCTCTTGCTTGTTGCCCGCTGCTCCTGGTTTGGGGGGTAGGACGACGAAGGGTTTCCTGTGTTTATGATGTTTATGAAAGGGCATTGGGATAAACGTGGGTTTTTTAGCAGGGAATTTTCTTGCGAGGCTTCTTACTGGCGAGGAGGGAAGGGGATGGGGGGAGTGTCAGTTGGGTCCCCCCTCAAAAAGGGGGGGGGCGGTTCCCGAAGTTTCCCTATATGATTGCAGGCCGGGGCAGCGGAAACCCCCCTCCTCGTTATCGCCGTCCAAAAAAAGGGCCGGGGGCCCCTCAAGCCTGGGCTTTTTGAGCAAACCCCTTTATTCAAACCCCCGCGATGAATATGCCGCCTTTGCCCTAAAGAAACAGTTGAGGAAAGAATCTTAGGTGTTTAACCCCCCACAACA
>JAODAL010084852.1:0-10784 GCA_025379985.1 Phyllomedusa bahiana
AATCTGTGGGCAGAAAGTGAAGCGTGGCCAGGGAGCTAACTTTGGGCACCACCCCCTGCGTCAAACATGCAGCATCACCATCCGGTGGCCTGGGGAAAACGTGGCCAATGTGGTGGTCCATCCTGCCCCGCAGCACAGCAGCCAGTGGCCCGCATCCTTTGCACCCAGTCAAGGCTCCACCACCTCTGCAAAGGGGGAGCTGTTTTTTTTGAATATCCCGGTCCAGATCCCTGCTCCTCGTTTACTCATGGCGCCAGCTCTCAGGAGGCGATTAAAAAGAGAAAAGTATGCTCAACCACCTGGGGTGCAGCAGGACCGTGCCCCTGTCCAAGTTGTTGGTCTGCGTCCCCCCCTTTCCAAATGGTGGACTCTGCCCATTCAGAGAATAAGGGTTGTGCGAGCTGAGATGGAATTTCCCAACCCGAATTTTTTTTCCAAAAAGGGGGAGTCCCAGCATTAAAATATGTAGAAAAAAAAGTCCCAGTCTTGAGCTTATGGTTTGTTGCAAGGGGCAGGGCAGCCCCGGAGTCTGGAGCTGTAACTACGGTCGGGCCAGAATGCCTTTAGGGCCACGGGGTAAATTTTTTCCCTGCCGGCAACCAACAACTTGGGCAGGAGACCCCCTTTTTCCCCGAAGTCAAGGGGGGAGGAACGCTGCGTCATGCAGCAAAAAAATCGATGTGTGGCTTTCTCCGCCCAACTGCAAATGGAACATGGTGAGGACAAGGGGAGGAACATGGGTCGCCTGCCCCGAGGAGGGATGGTCCGCCCCCTGAAGGGCGCGGTTCAATCTGGTTGTGAAAAGGTTCCGGAAGTCTTCCACAGATCTTCAGAAATTCTGAAAAGGGCCAGGAAACTGTCATGCACTTTACCTTTTTACAAACCCGGGGAACACCCTTTTCGATTTGCGCGGCAGAATGGCCCCCCCCAAACACACTCTGATATGCGATTTTTCTACCTTTGGGGAATTCCAGCCTGCACATTTGGGACGACTGTATGAACAGAGAAAGCCATTAACGATTTTTTGAGATCAGGGGGACAGTATACCCCCCTGGTAACTTTGATGTCAGCCATAGAGTCAGGCGTAAACCCCTGCCGTTTTTGAGGCCTTTAAAGGGGAGCGACTTATTTGTTAGTCCCAGGACTAGGGATAAATAACGTCTTCCACTGCTTCAGTCTGGAACAGATGCTGAAATTTGTTGGCGGGGACTGGAGATGTGGCGATACATCTCCGGCCAATGAGCCCCGCTGGGCTGAAAGGGAGGAGGAGGGGAGGAGGACATTGGAGCAAAAAAGCATTGTTGGAAAGAGTGGTTTTTTCTACCCAGGGTGACAAGAAGGGGAGCAGGAGAGCGGAGGGATAGTGGGATGGGGAAAGACGAGGCAGTGACCCCAAGCCCCGTGGCATATACAGTTGAGATGGGGGCAGGGACCCCCTCGGAGTCACTTGGCGAGGCCCCGCAGCTGCGATTGCCTGGCTATGACCCAAATAGCAGCACCCCGGCAGAGGGAGACTTCTGGCTCTCCCCCTATTGTAACCCCCATTGGACTCGCTTTTTGGCCCAAAGGGACCCTTTTTCCCCAGCTTTTGAGAGGGAGGACAAATCAAATATATGGGGAAATCTCCGTAGTCAGTTGGCGCTCCCTTTTTCGGCATGTCCTTCCCTGACGGGTTAACCGGGGGGTCCTCAGCGCTACGTACTACTCCCGCGGCTGCTGGGGAAGGTGGGGGGTAGGAGCGTACCACCCCATCAGCAGCAACCTAAGCTGGAGTCATGATGAGCAGCTTCCTTTACCCCCCTAGTGAGGGGGCGTCGCCGCGCAGAGCAGGACCCGGAGCAGTCCCCGAAACCCAAAAGTGGTGGCCCCAAAAGCAGCACTCTGCCCCCCCAGTTAGAAGATTGTGGACACTGGGCAGCCAAATGGATGTGTGGGCCCAACTTTCCAAATTTGCGTGGAAAAGTGTCCGCCCGGCCAAGTTGGGATCAAAATGGGTGTTCAGTGCGGCGGGGGCCATCGTTACCCCAAGGGGAACCCTTGTCACGGGAAAATTGGAAGACTGACCCTTTTTCAAAAATAATCAGGCGTGGATCGGCCCGGATTTCCCACACCCCAAGCCTTGGCGTCAGTCTGGGGTTTAAACTACCTGCCTCAGCCACTATTCTGATGCGCCACCCCCCTGATGCCCCACATCTGCTGAATTTCCCATTTCCTACCACCATCTTTTCCCGGACGGTATTGCCACCCACCTCAACAGTTGTCATTGCCACTCTATGACCCCATTGCTGTGGTTGCTGGTGCTGGACATCACACTGGTCATTGTGCCACTCTCTGACCTATTGGTGGGGTGCTGCCGTGACTACACCTCTTCATTGTCACTGTCTGCCTCCTGCTGTGCTGTGGCTGCTGCCTGATACACACTCTGTCTTGTGCCCCTGCTGACCCCATGCTGTGCTGTGGGGTGTCCTGACCTACACACTCGTCATTGTGCCACTGTCTGACCCCATGCTGCTCTGTGGTGCTCCGGACCCACACACCTGTCATTGTGCCACTGCGACCCATGCTGGCTGTGGTGTGCCATGACCTACACACTGTTGCTTTTTGCCACTCTTGGCCCCTTTTTTCTCCTTTTTTTTTTTGGGGGCCACCTCCAAGAATTTTCCCCTTGTGGGCCACCCTTTTTTTCCTTTTACCCCTTTTTATGCTGCTGGGCTGCCCCGTCACCTCCCCTCTGTCAATTTTTGCCACCCAGCCTCAGCTGTTTTTTTCCAGCTGTCGTGCCATGCTTTATCAGGCTACTTCCCCCCTTTATTTTTTGGTCAGTTTTGCCCCTTTTAAATGCCAGGGGAAATTTTTAAATGAAGCGATTCTAAAAGACGGCGTCATGTGCGTGCCATATAAAACTAAATTGTTTGAAGACCAAACCAAGTCCCTCTGATATTTAAGCATGGCCAACGTTTTACAGCACCCTGCAGGCCCCGTTCAGCCCGGAAATAGCGGTTTTTACTGATTCGTCCCAAAGTTTCGGAAAAAAGTTTTTTGTCGGGAAATTCGGCAAAGTTACCGAATCGAATCCCTTCTTGAAAAAAATATTTTTGTCCTTTGTTAAAGTAAATTGGATCAAGGGGGTATCGATTCAAATATTCCCAAGTCTCCCAACCGGGGTCCGATCCCGACACAAAAGAAAAACTCGTCGACATAAAGAATCCCCGTTATTATGTCATGGAGAACTCAGAAAAAATGCACAAACTGTCTTTCAAAGTACATCATGTTAGAAATTCGCATTAACTTGGCACCACAGGGGACCCCATCGAGGTCCCCTGTAGCTGCAAAGTACAATTGGCCCCCAAAAACAAAATGCTATTTTTTTCATTGGTTAAGTTAGCTTCTTGGCAAAGGTTTTCCCTTATTGCAATCCAAACCCTCTTCAAACGGGACATTAGTGAAAGGGACTTGATATCAAGTGTGGGAAAGCCATGTGGCTTTAGCACAATCAATATCTTTGATGACTCTTAGGAACTGACTATTTTCCTGTAATATTGATGGCTCTTTTTAATGTTTCGGTTGTAGTACATATCGATGTAAGCTGATAATGGTTTTCCAAAAGGGAGTCAATCCCTGAAACAATAGGGCATCCCGGGGGTTTTTCTATAGATTTACGATTTTTGGGATAATATAAAAAATCGGGACCCGTGGATTATTTTTCATGAGAATCTGTTTTTCTTGGACAGAAATTTTAAAATTTTTATCCAAGACTCTTGTAATAAGTCTTGTATCTTATGAACAGGGTAGTAGTAGGATCTTCTCTAAGGGGTTTATATATCTTGTAGATTGTAAGCGGGTAGGGTCCTCTCTCCCTCTGTCGTGCCAATTGTCATTATCCCTTATCACTGTACTCGTTTGACTTATGTAATGTATGTAACCCCCTCGAATGTACAGCGCCCTGGAATCAATGGCGCTTTAAAATAAATAATAATAATAATAATAATAATCTGACTATCCTGCAGATTGGATTGGGCCTCTTGTAGATATGGTTGCATATACATCACTACAGTGGCCCCTCCCTTGTCTGCTTTTTTTTTTATTTTGATGGACTTATCTTCTTTTAATTCTTTAATAGCTGTTCTTTCTTTTCGGGTTAAGTTTTTATTTCCCTGTTTAGAAATGGAGGCCCATTTTTCGGTTACCTCTTTAGTTACCAATTGCGGGAATACCTTCGAGTTATGCCGATTTAACTTCGGGATCAAACTGGGTATTCCTTTTTTAGTTTTTTGTTAAATTGTATCGTATCCCCCTTTTCAATACTAGATTTTTCTCCTGTCTGAAAAAACATCTTACATCTTATATTCCTGCAAAACCTATAAAAATCAACTGTAAAGTCAAAAAGTCCCATTTCTTGTTCAGGCACAAAATTTAAACCTTTATCTATAAGGTCCCGTTGAACCGTGGTCAGTTCCTTTGAAGAGATATTTAACATCAATGCGGATTGTTTCTCTTGCGGTTCCTCGCTGGTCTTTTTTCTATTGGCAGTCTCTGAACTCCTCCGGCTGCTTCTTCTCCTGCTGGGGTACTTTCTAAAAAATCTCTATGTATATCACCCTTTGTCTGGCGGGCATTAATAATATTTCTTTCATTAGAACTTGAGCCCTCAGATCCTGACAACTGGGATTTGGAATCATTTCTTCTTTGTTGGTTAAATCGGGATAGCCGCTGAAATCATCTCTCTTCAGACCATGTATACACACGATTCGCTGCGTAGTCTTTCGTGTCTCTTTTGAATTTTTTAAGTTTATTCTGGATTAGGGTTTGCTTCAATTTATCCATATTTGCCTTTAACTCCGCATTAACTCTGTTAAATTCATCAATCGCTGTATTGCATTTAAATTCAATTTCCAATTTTTTAATTTAACCTTGGACTTGGTTAATAGCGGCATGTAAATGTTGTATAAACAGAATCATTAAATCCATGGGGTAGCGGTTACTTATGGCATACCACGTTTCTTTATATTTGCTGTCATCTGGTAACAATATGGGTTGGAGGTTACTACGTAAGCCACGGGGAATGCGAGCAGCTTTCACATATTCCGTTAGCACTGCGGCATGGGATGTAAGGCTCAATTCTTTCCTTTTCAATTGCTCCAGCTTACGTGGATAATTAACACAGGTATCCTCCCTGCTTGCATTCCACTTTAGCCCCGCTGATTCAGCTTGTTGTAAAATACGTACTCTATCTGTTTCAGAGAAACAGCAGGTATCCGCTCTGGTGTCGATACTATTTGCAATCTCCTCGAAGGACATTATTGCCACAGTGTGTTTTACACCCGAGACCTAGGAGATAGGTGCAATCGCGTAAATATAAGCAGGTCCACGTTCAAAGGCAACATATATATATATATACTGAGTCCTGTGTTAGGTTCACAAAGGCAGGTTCTCCATACCTGCTGGCAATGCTTATAAGTAGTAGTAGTGGAACCAATAAAAATTTTCAAATACTTTAATCATTCCTTTTAAAACAAGTCTCACTGACATTAGTTCATTCCATATAGAGTGTCAGACAATATAACAATACAGTAGGATACTCAGTATTTAGTCGCGGCCATCCATGCCGTTCAACGTATCAGTCCATTAGTAGCTCCCACCTCGTGGAGCAGGAGACGCCGATCACCAGAGCGGGCAAAGACACACAGCAAGTGCGAGGTTTCGGGGAGAGCTCCTCCCCTTCCTCAAGCATATACATCATAGATACCACCCCTTAAAAAAGGGTAAGTAGAAAACGGGTAAAAAAATTTTTAACCCTTTCACACCACATAATACATACAACTTAAAAAAACACCTAAGTTTAAAACATTCGTTAACCCTTTTGGGGGAAAAAAGTGTTTCAAAAGTGGCTATCCAATACCCCTCTCTTTTAGAAGCGATCAGTAATAGTATTTATCCTCAACCCATTTTTTTTCCGGAACACCAACTATTCACACTGTCGTGTCTTTGCCAAGTTATCAAATCCACATATGTATTTTTGAAAGACAGTTTGTGCATGTTTTCAAACCCATGCATAAAACTTGGTTTCTTATATCGACGAGTTTTTCTTTTGTGGCTGGAGGGATTCCCCGGGGGAAACTTCGGGGGAAATTTTTTAATCAGATACCCCATTACCCAAATTTTACATTAAAAAGGGACAAAAATATTATTTCATACTAATGTCCTTTTAAAAGAGCGTAATACATTATTACTCTCTATATTCAAAAGAAACAGCCCGAACAAATTCACATCGCAAAAGTCAACACACCCCAAGTATTTAAGGGTAAGCTCAATCCCAATTTGTAAGAGCTAGAAAATTTGCTCTGCTGATAAGGACTATCTAACACTATGAATATTAATCGATAAATTCCACTCTAGAGGTTACGATTGAGAGGAATTGCAGAGAATGGCAGGGGGTTCTTCCATCCCCAGGGAAAAACACTTTTTACAACTAATAAAAGAAAATAAGTGTAGACAAGGGGTTTAATTTTATTTCAGTGAATGATCACATGCAGGTTGGGGTCAAACAAACTATTCTCAATACTGGAAGATCGAGAGAACAACAAATAGGGCCACCTGTTTTAGGGACCCCCACAAATTTAATCTACCGAAAGGAAGAATTCTAGGGAAACAATTAATGTCATCCGATATAAATAAAACCAAGCAAAAGGAAACAGACCTTGTTCAAAAGTACACGGTCAGCATTTTTTGCCTGTTTACACTCCCCAAAACTGCACCAACAAATTAAAGGGAGATAGCTTCACTCCATAAAAGGTACCCAAATTAAAATAAAGGGTTCCATACTTTATGCGATGGCGTTATCTATATGCTAAAATGCCCTTTGGGGTTTTGTCTACGTTGGACAAACCCAAGCCCAATAAAAATTAGGATAAAGAACACAAAGCTGCTATTAGACTAAAGAAAAAAGGGGGGGAAATTTGCGAAAAACAGAAAAAAAAAACAAAAACCTACGGTGAAACCCCCGTGGCAAGACATTTTTTTGAACCCCCGACACGACTTTGGTGAACTACTTTGGGTGAAACCGGGAAAAAATATGGGTTGAGGATAAATCACGTATTACTGACACCCTTTCTAAAAAAAGAGGCATATTGGAAGCCACTTTTGAAACACTTGCCCCCAAAGGGGCTTAACGAATGTTTTAATCTTAGGTGTTTTTGTAAAGTTGTATGTATTATTTGTTTGGGGAAAGGGTTAAAGTTTTTTTTTACCTGTTTTTTTCTTACCTTTTTTAAAGGAACCAAAACAATGCTTGAGAAGGGGGGAGCTCTCCCCGAAAGTCCACGGGTTGCATCTTTTTCCCGCTCTGGTGATCGGGGGTCTCCCGCTCCACGGGGGGAAGCTACTAATGGGCTATCTTAACGGGATGGATGGCCGGGGGACTAAAAACTGTAATTTTATATTGTCTGACACTCTATTGGGAAAGGACTAAGGGCAGTGAGACTTTTTTAAAAGGAATGATTAAAGTATTTGAAAATTTTTATTGGTTTCCCCTACTACTACTTTTAAAACATTGCCAGAGGGATGGGAACCTCCTTGTGAACCAACACAGGACTCATATATAAATATGTTTTCCCTTTTAACGGGCCCGCTTAATTTTTTGCGAGCCCTATCTCCTAGGTCAAGGTTTTTTTTATAACTTGATAAATTGAGTGTGTTTTATTACACTTTATTACTTGCTCATGTTTGAGATATCAACAGGGTACTGTGTGGAATATACCACAACATAGCCACAGGGATCTCATTGAGGTTAATTGAACAAACATAGTCCTATGTCGAATACACATGCTCAATTTGCTGGTGGCATATGCTTTCCCCGTGGACTCGAGTGAATCAACCCAAATTTTGAGTCCCGCAGGAAAAGCATATATTGCCGGCAAATAGAGGAAAAGTAGTCTATATATGACTATGTTTCTCAATAAACCTGTATGGGGGTATGGCAGCTACATTGTGGTACCTTTCCTCAATGTACCCTGATGAAAACTTTGAACACGAGCATGTAGTACTGCATGTAGGTTATAAATTACTTCTACATATAGCTGAAGAACAGGCCAGAACAATAACTTTCTCTGGTAGACCGTGGGTCCTACAGTCCAGCACTGGGTAAAAGTATCAAAAAATGATTCCCACATAAAGTGACACATATCAGATATGAAAAATGGTTCTCTGCCTTTAAGTAATAAGGCCAGTACAAAACAGCTGTTGTGATATCTAATCTCTGTGATTTCAGGGTGCATATCCCTATACACCTCACTCAGTACTTCAACTTCTCATCAGTAATGTGGTGTACAAAAATTGGTAAACTACTTCATACTATGAACTTATTGTATCACCACTTTGGTTAAACCATGTCAAAGTGAATTTAGGAAAAAATATGGTATATGTTATGTACCCTCAATGATGTTATTTAGATATGATAAAGATGAAAAATCATTGAACCCCTTCTCATGCTGGAACCAAACTTTTGGGACACAATCAAACAGCCACGCTTGAAGCAGTCGCCTTCAAAATCTCTGAAATGCATAACACAGTAGAATAGGAGATCTTATTCAACATGTCAAATTGCTCAAAGTGTATGAAATGGAGAGAAGAGACAGATACTGTCATTCAGGGGCATCGCTAGGTCATTTTATCTGGTGCTTGTGGGACTTTTTTAGTAACAGTATGACGGTAATATGTGTGGGACATCTGCTCCATGCATTAGTGACCATATTATTTAGAGGCATTACACTATTATACATAAATGAGTGGTTTGTTAGTGCTGATTTTTATTACACAGTGTAGTAATGGACAGGATCTATGTAGAATATGTGTAGAATTAGCGACAGGAACATGTTTTTTTTCACCATAAAAATACATGCCGCAGTTCACAATGTGCTGTGAAGAATACTGTATGAACCCAGCCCTACTGAGCAAATTATAACAAAAGGCCGAGGCCCAGATGTTTTAGGACCCTCACAACGCCCCTGCTGTCACTAGTTCTAAACAGCAAAGAAATACTTGAAAATAACATGGTTCTCAGATGAGATGTGGTTTAATTTGTTGAGTTATGTGAACGTGCAAAATACTTGTGTATGGGAAGCTGAAAATCACTTCGTCACTTTCAATAACCACTTCATGATCAGAAGTCGGTGTTTTATGTTTGGTGTTTCACTTGCACAATACAGGCACCATTTTTTTGACACCATCATAAACACTGGTATGTTCTTGGACATTTCTGAACATGATTTCTGGATAGGGGATGGGCCCCACTCACTACAACTGATCCAAACTAAACACACTGCAAATATATTTTTGAATAAATATACAACACATCATTTTTGGTGTTAAATGGCCACAACTTTATTTAAAACCAAGATTACCACAATCACAGTAAGGAGTTGGGTGCAAGTATATATAGATTCACAGATACTGTGAGATCCCAAAGCTGCCTACCATACAGCAACCACCGAGACAGCAATCAAGGGGCGGCATGTCCTGGCCTGACATTCTAGCAAAGTCAGTCCACTTCCAGGGCACCAATAACTCTACTAAAGATCCTCACTCCACAGCCAAACCACCCCTGAAAGAACATTACTCCATCTTCCAGGCTGGCATCCAAAGGTCAGCCTGTCTTCCACCATTAAGTTTAACAGCTTCTACTAGTTAAAATTGGTCCATCATAATTTGCCAGCAACTTCCACCTGATCCCACAGCCACCGAGAAGAGGACATTTGACTCCTTAAATATACTCGACCCCCTCGAAACCAACCGGTATTCTTAATAATAGAGATGTCTTTAGCAATACTGGGCTAATGTTATGCTGGCCATGACATTTTTTAAACAACCCCATAAAATATTTTTACATAAAAGGGGAAAAACCATAATCAACCAAATGTTTCCCAGCCTCACTGTTCATAACTTCTGTTAGAGGTTTTCTAGTCACATACGAGTTAAATTAACATCCCCAAACTTTCCTAGATATATCATTACTAGTGATGAGCGATTGCGTCATCAATCATTATCGAGTCAATAGTCAATATCGGCAATTATCATGTCGATAGCCGAGAGCTGATAGCAGATTAGCGCCGATGACCATTAAAGTCTATGGGAGAGGAATAACAGCTTCATTCTTACACCCAAACAGGTGAGGAGAAGCTGGAATTAACATTCACATCAGTAAGCTTGATACGTGCTACATCTTAGGCAAGACAATTAGGCAACAAGACTCACAGAAAAAAATCACAGACTATTCACTATCCCTGTCCTGTACCACAACCTGCACGACACACAGATTACCAAGTGCTAGAAGGCAGTATTATTTGAACCACCATTTTAGTTGAACTGAACATTGACTATCCCTGTCCTGGACCGCAGCATGACCCTTAAACCTGCCTGACCCATAGATTAAAAAGTGCCAGAAGAAAGTAGTCTTTGAGCCACCATTTTAGTTGAACTGGACAATGACTATACCTGTCCTGTACCACAGCATGACCCCTAAACCTGTTTGACCCACAGATCACAAAGTGGCACTATACTATTTTGTACGTGACTGACATTTTGTATATTTTTTGGTAACTGACATTCGTTTACGGAATTTATTTAGGGAAGTTTTATTTATAGTTTTACATTATTATCATTTTGCATTTTTTCAAGTGTGATAACTAGAGATGGGCGAAATGATTCTAACGAAGTGGAATTCGTTTAGAATTTCAGGAAACCTTCGGTTCTGAACGAAATCGAACTTTGGGGTACTTCGGGTGAAGGGC
>JAODAL010084853.1:0-10784 GCA_025379985.1 Phyllomedusa bahiana
GTGTTGCCACGTAAACAATGAGAGGCTGGGGGGGATGCTAGATCACTCCGCAACGCTGCCGTCATGCCAAAGGGGGGAACGCCGGGGTTTGTTGAGCTAAGACCTAGAGCCTTCCCCAGACAGTAAAGACCGGGGTAGGCTAATAAATTTTCTGCACAACAGGTTAAGGACATGTGCCGGCAAGGATGGTGTAAGTCTACGTTTTAAAGGGGCAGCAAGGGATTTCCCCGTTGAACCCCATTTGCCTGGCCAGGTTTAACACCCAACCACGGGTCATTGAGTTCGCAGAGTCTTCCACAGATCTTGACCTGTATGTTTTGGTCTCCAAAAGTTTAAATTTGGAAAGTCCTGGTTTCTTTTGGCCGTTTTTTGCTCCCCTTTGGAGGTTGAGGATCGGACTCTGCACTACCCTTGGAGTGTGAAAAGGTCCGCCCGAGCAAAAAAAACCTATCCCCAGGGGCCCCTGTCACCCCCCCAGCTACCCAGTGAGTTCGTTTTTAAACGCCCTTTACCGTGTTATAGTCCATTTCTTTAGTGAGACGGACTTTGGCACAAAATCACAACACCCGGAGATCTTTTGTGCAATGGGTGGGCCAGGGCGGGGACAGCTTTTTCTGGCAAAGAAAAATGTCCTTTCTGTTTTTTTTTGGGGGGCATTAAAGGGCCCATGATGGGCGGTCCTCTGTTTCCCAGCAGTAGAAATGCAGCATTTGAAATACCCCAACATGGCGATGCCGACTTCAGGTTTTGTTTTGGGATGTTTGGGGTGAAAGCGTTTTTTGCCCCAACCTTTTACACGAAGGCTGGTTTCCCGGGTGGCCGCTGTACGGGTCAGGTCCATTGGTAGGGGGAAAGGGTTTTTAGTTGTGATGGGGTGGGAATCGGCCGACAGTGTCTGGGACGGGATGGTGCTTGTTCATCTGCCCCCGGACACACACAGGGGGCCCGCTTGGTCTTGGGAAGTGGCGGAGGAAGAGGAAACCCAAAAATGCACAGTGGTTGGAAGCCCCCAGACCTTTTGGGGCTTTTTTCTCCAAGTGACTTTCCCAGCAGTTCATGCTTTAATACATTGCCGTTCAGCCTGGTGCTTAAACATTTTAGATTCTTTCTTTAGATATTGAACTTTGAGGGGAAATCGGGAATATGACTCACCAGTGAATTTGGGGCTTGATAAAAAAAGGCTCACTTTCACGGGCCCTGGCCCTTTTCAATGGTGAAAACCTAGGGGTTTTCCCCGTGCCACCATGCCATGGCTGGCGGAGTAAGTCATCAACTTGTGCGACCCCCTGCCCCCTTTCTGCGGCCGGACCCACACTGACACTATCCTGCCCTGTATGCCGCCAGCTGGTCCCAAAAAAGACCATTTTGCATCCGCAATTCTCCATCATCACAGATGATTCCCTTTCCCTGCAAAAAAAAATTTTTCGCGCATAAACATCCTTTAAACAAAAAACATGAAGAGTGCATGCCACAAAAGACCTGGATCAAAAATCAAAAAAACTAATGTAAGTCAGCACTTTAGAAAAAGAGAGCAATTTATTTACCCCGAAAAAAAACGTTTGGGTTCTAAACAAAAACCTTTTCAAGCTTAACAAAGAGTGAACTCTAGTGGTTTAAATAGTGATACTTTATAGTGAGTCAAATATATAATTATTAGTGTACATAATTTTAAAAATATCAATAATCTAAGTAAAAGTGAATACAAGGCACAAAGCATCAATAGTGTCATACATCAAAAAGTTTAGTCACATGTGAAAAAATTCCATACATAAGTGAAAGATATACAATACATTGCATAATGAATGAACTGACTATATAATGAAAGGGCCAAAGGTCCAGCTTTTCTGGACTAACTGCGCAAAAGAAAAGGCTCTACGTCCCCCGGATTAACTGTGCTGTGGAAATCCCAACACTCGCGATCAACTGGCAGATGTGGAATTCCGATATCACTCAAACTAAACTGCTCCGGCGCGAACAGTGCGCTCGATCACTGGCCCGTGCCAAATAGAGAATCATACAAAAGCTAAAAAGCATCTTTAGTTATCCATTAACATCAAAGGTAAGTATAAAGAATTATCTTGGTTAAAAAAATTCAAAAAAATGGTCATACAAAGGGGGTACATCTAATCCCAAACCAGTGCGGACCACCACCTAGAAATACCAGACAAAGTATAGAAATGACTCTGCCTACCACAGGAGGGGGTCAGGTCCGTGCCCTTTCCCTGTCCTTACGCTGGGGCCTCGCTCAACCGCGTCTCCCATGTTCCTTTCGAAAAATTGGTTTTCCTGTTGCTGTGACGCCCCCTGAACCGCTGCTTACTCCCCTGGTTTGCTGTGGGGGTTTTCTCATGGGCCCCATGCTGCCCCTCTACTTGGCGCTCCCCTGATTCCTTCTCTGTAGGGGGCGGGGGCCCAATCTTCCCTTCCTTTTCCCCCAAGGTGCGGAGGGGGGGTTTCCCCCCAAATCCCCTTCCCCCTTGGGTTTATAAGCCTGCTTTCCCCTCACATTCTGCTTTCCCTTGTTTTTTTGTTCATGTTTTCTTGGGGTGTAGTCGTTGTTCCTGGATTGTCTTCTTTTTGGGTGTCCTTGGGGTTCCCTCTATTTGGGGTTATTCATGTTTTTTCCCATGGTCTGTCTGCCCCTTTGTCTGTGAGCTTCTTTGCCATGCTAATTGCCTTGTTCCTAGTTTTGTTTCTGTTTCCCCGTTTCCATGTCGTGATTTCCTTGTTTGTTCTCTGCCTTTCCTGCCCCATGCCTTGGTTTCTTTCCCGGTTTGCTTAAATCTCTCTTTTTTCTTGGTGTTTCAGTCTGTTATTTTTGTTCCCTTGCCTGTTCTGCCTTGCTTGATCTTGTTCTAGGTGTGTTTCAGTCAGTTGTTTGGTCCCCGGGGGCTTCTTTTTAAACCCTTCTTGCTTGGCACCCTTTTTAGCCGTGCTTGTTTTTTTACCTGTCTATTTACTTTAGTCTGATTTTCCTGCCCTTACCTGTTGGTCCCTTGATAGCACTTCGGGCGCTGCCATGCGGGGATGCTTGAGGCAGCCCTGGTGGCTTTTGGGGGGTCACCCAACCCTTACCATCAAAGGCTCTGTGAAGTCCCCATCCCCGATGGCCACTTTTAGCCCCCTCAGAAACCCCCGGAAGTGGCCCCCAGGGGGTCCATACCCGCTTTTCCCGCTCCCCGGTTACGGGGCAAGAAACCCAATTGACCCAAATCTCAGGACAATGGGGAAAAACCCACTGGTCTCCATCAACATGGGGGGACGCAACTTAAAATGACATATGATCCCTGCCCAAAATTTTTAAGACCAACCGTAAAAAAGACATAAAAAAATAAGATGCATAAGAAAAAATTTAAAAACAGCAAATAATTAGGAAATAGAAATAATTTTAAAGATGGGCGAATTGATTTAAGAAATAAAAACGTTTAGAATTTGGGAAAACTTGGTTGGAACAAGTCGATTTTGGGGGACTTTCCGTGAACGAAGTGTGTTTTGATTAATAAAATGGCTGCGAGCACAGGGGTTTACAGGGGCAAAGGCTCTGGGGGGAAAAAAGGCTTCCCTATATGACATGGCAAGTAAACTATCGAGACCGGGGGTTTCTTTGACGTCCCGCAATAAAGCCCGGCGACGTGGGAGCTCTCCGCTTCACTGTACTGATTAGGGAAGGTGTCCACGGCGCTAAGTTTTTCTTACTAAAGAACTCATTTTATACCGCAAATTTTTGGGGTGTCACAGCTTGTCTCAGAGACTGCTTCTCTTAACGTTAATTCTGATTTTGTGGGTATTGGAACGAAGTCCAGTGTGCGCCCAAATGCAGCTGAATATAACATTTTAATGCTATCTGCTCACAGCACTTTTGAATTCCAAGGGTTATCTAAGCCTGTTCCTGTTGTATTCATTTAAAGAAACAGCGTTTTACAATCCAAATACCACTTCATTTTGGTTCTCAATTCTTTTGGGGCAATTTACATCCGGGGTTAATTAAGCTTGTTCTGCTGTTGTGGTGACTAAAAAAACCGTCTTTTTCATCCCCAAAAAAAGACATTTTGCCTGTAGCATAATTCACAACCGAAGGTTAATTACAAGTTTTTCTCACTTGTGCTGTGTACCGTCAAATACACCCCTACCCAACCAATGTAACACGCTACAAAGCTGTGTAGTTATTGTGGCTGCTCAATTATTTTTGCGCAATTTTACAACATCCAGGGGATCATTAAGCGTTGTTTCTGCAGTTAGTGGTGACAAAATAAACCGACTATTTTTCACACCGCCAAAAAAAGACATTTTGCCTGTTAGCATAATTCCACACCCGAAAGGTTAATACAAAGTATTTTTCTCTTGCTGTGTACCGTAAAATACATGCCATTGTAACACACAACAAAGCTTGTAGTTTTTTTGGCAGCTCAATATCTTTTGGCGCAATTTACCATCCAGGGTTAATTAAGCGTTGATCTGCTGTTGTGGAGACTAAAATAAACCGTCTCTTTCAGACCGCAAAAAATAAATTTTGCCTTTAGCATCATCTTATCCGAAGGTTAATTAAGTCTGTTGTGCTTTTACATTCAGTAAAATACACAGTGTTTTTTTAAACGACACCATACAAGTGAATTTTTCCTGCTATATCCTCAAGGGTTACCCACGCTTTTTACTGGTTTCATTTAGAGTCAATACAGGGTGTGTATTTATCATAATACCGAATCTTCTCAAACAGTGTCTGTAACATTTAGAACAAACAGTAAGTCAACAGAGAGGTGGCAGGCTCTTCACCGCGGAGTGGCAGAGGCACAAAACATTCCCTGGAGCAGGCCCAGGTCCGCAGCACAGCAATGGACATCGCAGCAGCGGTCACTCGGTGAGGCCACAACTGCCGCTGTCATCTAGCGGCCGTGTGTTTTTCAGCCAACCCATGTTTTCCTTGATTGGTTGACTAGGTCATCCACTTCCTCCTCAGATGACATCTGACAACCCCACCAACGAGTAAGGTGTAACTCAGCACACAACCCTAATTGGCAAGGATTAGGCCTGGAGTGGGTCAGCGGCCCCACCTATCCTCCAATCCCCGCCTCTGTCCCATCCGGTTTTTCTCATCCAGAGATCTACTATGTGGTCTGGGCTCAGCGCCACCATATAGCAGGATGAACAATTTGAGATGGCAGTCAGCAACTACTTGGCAGCAGCAGAAAAAGGTGCCAATATCCCCCTGCTATCTGCAGTAGTCGGCAAAGTATAGCCTGTTGAGAGTGCGTATGGGAGGCCATATGTAGGGGTCAGCCTCTGCATACCAAGACTGGTGATGAGAGACAGCAGTGCATGAAACACAAATAGAATATGATGTAGCCGATCTGCCACTTGGGAGCAGGTGAGCAAGGGCTTTCATCTCGTCCAGGAGAAGAGGGTGTCAGCCCTTGCGCGTCAGGCAGTGGCCGCAGCCAGCAGTGGTTGTGATAGGCCGTGAGTCAGCAGAAAGCAGCAAGTGTGAGGTCAGTGAGCCAAGCGGTCCACGGGGTAAAAAACCCCTTCGCAGGTCTAAGAAAGTAGCGGCAAGGGCTCAGCGAGGCACCCAACCGGCGGCAGTAGTCCACTCAGTGGTTGAGCGAATGCGGTAAAACAGCTTACTTCGCGGTGTGGCAGATCTTTGCTACGACCAACGGAGAGCTGAATATGGTATAGTTTAGAATCTGAAGGTCAGAAAGTGAAGCGTGGCCAGGATTTAACGTTAGCACCACGGCCCTGCTCACACATGCACACTTCACCATCCGGTGGCCGGGAGAAAATGGCTCAGAATGGGGGGGGGTAATGATACGGTCCATCCTGGCCCGCCCGCAAGCAACAGCAAGCAGCAGCGCCCAGTGGCACGTCAAGCATTGGAGGCCATCCAAAGGCTACCACCACCTCTGCAGAAGGGAGCTGTTTTATTCTCTTTTACACAGCATCTCCCTGTCCCAGATGCTCCTGCTCCTCCGCTCCTCATGTGCCCAGCAGTTGATCACGAGGCGATTGCAAAGAAGACAAACAGTCTGCGTCCAACCATCCTAGGTGCCAGCAGCTGACCGAGCTCCTGTCCAAGTATGTGTGGTAGCAAGTCCCTCCTTACAATGGTGGGAACTCTGCACCGTTCAGAGAACTAAAGGCTTGTGCCGGCCGAGATGGGTAGTACCAGGCCATAATTTCTTTTCCAAAAAGGCGTAACAGCCTGCATAAATTGTAGAACAGAAGGTGGGCAAGTTCCCTTAGCTTATCGGTTTTTTTCCAAGGTGCCCGGGAGTGCGGAAGTTTGGAGCGTAAAATAGGTCGGGCAGTACATGTTCCTTTTACGGGGCCCCCCCGGGGAATTTTGGGTTCCTGCTCAGGCACACCCAAAAAGGACAGGAGACGCCGCTTTCTCCTCACGTTGCAAATGGGCTCCGGGCGCCAATGTCCCCCCCTCCCCCCCCTTTCCACCACCACCCCACCACCTCTCAGCCTCAAAAAGTACTGCTCCATAAAAACCACATTGTAGGGCCAGCGGTTTTCACGCATTTTAACCCCTGGGCTTGCCTCGGCGAATAAAAGTCACACGGGGAAGGAACTGCTCCGCTTTCATCCCAGAAAAAATTCAAATGTGTGGCTTTTTTCCCCCCCCCCCTGAAAATTTTGGAAACCCAGGGTTTACGGAAAATTGGAGGACACGGTGTCCTTCCCAACTGAGGGGGGAAGGCCTTTTCCGCCCTGAATGGCCCCACATGTTCAATCTGGTTGTGAAAAGGTTCCTGAAGTTTTCCACCGACCCCTTCAAAGATTCTGAAAAGGGCCCAAAGGAACTGTGCATGCACTTCATCCTTTCCCCCAACAAACCCAGGAAAAAACCCTCCTCGAGTTGCGCAGCGGGAAGGCCCCCCCCCCAACAAACCCTTGATATGCGATTTTTTCCCCCCGTTGGAATTCCAGCCGCAAAATTTTGGGAAACCGGACTGATAACAGGAAAATTTTTTAACGATTTTTTGAAAATCCATGCTGCCCCTTTGCCATTTGGAGGCCATTCGGGGGAGGCCACGTTATTTGTCAGTCGCCAGGACTACGGGTTTAAAAAAACATTCCCCCTGTTTTCTGCCCTGGAAAAGATGTTTAAAAAATCTGTCTGGGCGGGGGGACGGGAAAACCGTGGCGATTTACATCTCGTGGCCAAAATGAGCCCTGGTGGGGACTAAAAGGGAGGAGGTGGAGGGGGGACATTGGAGCAGAAGCATTTTCTGGGGGGAAATGTTTGGGTTTTTCTCCCCAGGTGACGAGGGGAGGACAAGAGCGGGCTGGAGGGGGTGGGTTAAAATGGGGAAAGATGAGGCGGATAAACCCGCAAGCCCCGGGGAAAGTTTTTACAGTGGGATGGAGGCAGGGAGCCCCTCGGAGTCACTTGGCAGAGGGCCCGCAGCATTTTTTTAATTTCCGGGCTAGTGACACCCGGGAATATCAGCCCCCGGCAGAGGGATAAATTTCTGGCTCCCCACCCTATTGGCCCCCCTCTTACGGCCCCAAAAGGGGAGCCTTTTTCCCCAGCTGTGGGGAGGGAGGACAAACCAAATACTATGGGGGAAAACCTCCGTATCGGGGTTGGGCCGCTCCCCAAATGTTGCGGAAATCGCCCCTCCCCCTGACAGGTTGACTGGGGGGTTCTTAAAGCTCCACGTATACTCCCGCGGCTGCGGGGGGGAAAGGGGGGGGAAAGGAGCAGTACCAATCAGCAGAAACCCTAAGCCCTGAGTCACTGAGGGAGCATTTCCCCTTAACCCGCCAAAAGTGAGGAAAGGGCAGGTGGGCCAGAAAGCGCAGGACCTGGGCAGCCCAAAAACCAAACCAGGTGGGCCCTACTTGGACAGCACCTGCCACCCCAGTTAGAAAAACCCGCTGGACAAAATGGGCAAAAAAAACGGGGTGTTTTGGCCGAAAAACTTGCGATTTTGCGTGGAAAAAGCTGTCCTCCCCGGCCTGTAGTGTGGCATCAGAGCGGGGGGGTTTCCGTAAAAGTTTGGGGGGCCCTCGTTTCCCAAGGAGAACCCGCTTTTTTCCCCTGGGGGAAAAGTGGAACAAATGACCTTTTCAAGATGAATCAGGGATGGATCGGCCCGGGTTTTCCCCACACCAAAGCCTTAGGCGTCAGAAATACATCAGGGCCCTAAGCCTCACCCCCAAAATGGGGGAGAAATGAGTCAGGGTTTTAAATACCTGCCTCAGCATATTCCTTTGATACCGCCACCCGCCTGATGCCACAAAATCGGGTGACAATTTTCCCCCGCCCCCAACCATCTTTAAAACCCGGGGGGCTGGAAAAGCCACCCATCGCCACACTCTGTCATTGTGGGCCCCTTTATGAACCCCATGCTGCTGCTTTCTGCTGGGGCCGTTTTTTCAAACCACACGGGGTCATTTTGCCACTTTTTGGATTTCCCCCTTTTTTTTCCCCTCCCGAAAAGGGGCATTGTGCCACCTCTGACCTCATGCTGCCTGCTGGGGGGTTGCTTTCTGCCGTGGGCCCCCACACTGTGTCATTGTCCCTCTGTGGCCCCACTCCAATTTTTGCCACCTCCAGAAAAAACCCTTGTGCCACTGTTGACCTCATGCTGCTGCTTGGGCCCTGCCTCCAAAAATGTGTCATTGTTGGGCCCCTGTCTGATTCAGCCGGGGTGCCGAAACCCCCACCGTGGCCCTTATGCCACTGTCTGACCTCATGTGCTGGTTTCCGGAAACCCCACACTGTTTCCCTTTTGCCAATTGTGGGCCTTTCCTTTTTTGCCACCTCCAGAATGTCAATTTGCCACTTGCCCGACCTCATTCTTTCTAGCTGCGGTTTTTCCCCCCACCCCTGTGGCATTTGTGCCACTCTCGACCTCAAAGCTGCGCGCAGTGACCTTTCCCCTCCTCTGTCCCTTGGCCCCTCTGTGGCCTACTTTCGTTTTTTTCACCTCCAGAAAGTCATTTGTGCCACTCTCCAGACCTCATCTGCTGCTGCCGCGCCTCCCCCTTCTGTCCAATTTTGCCACTCTGTTTGGGCCCACAAATGTTTTGCCACCTCCCAAAAGCATTGTGCCCCTGTCTTCCTCATGCTGCTGCTGCCGTGACCCCCACTGTGGGCCTTTTTGTCACTGTTTTTTGACCTCATTCTGCTGCTGGCCCTGACCTCCCATTTGGCATTGTGCCACTCTGTGGCCCCACTCCCCCGGGTTTTTTCCCCTCCCGAATTTTCATTGGGGCCACTTTTTGACCTCTTTTGCTGCTTGGCCCTCACCCCCCTCTCTGGGCATTGTGCCACCTGTGGCCCACTTTTGTTTTGGGCCCCCTCCAAATGTCATTGTGCCACTGTCTGACCCCATGCTGCTGCTGCCGTCACCTCCACACTGTGTTATTGGCCCCTCCCTTTTGGGCCCGCTCCTGTTTTTGCCAAACCCCCAGAATGTCTTGGTGCCCCTGCCTGACCTCATGCTGCTGTTTCCGTGCCCTCCACACTGTGTCATTGTGCCCCCTCTGACCTCATTTTGCTCGGGTTTTAAACCCCAACTCTCCTTTTTTTGGGGCCACTCTGTTTGGGCCCACTACTGTTTTTTCCACCCCCCAGGGAAAGTCTTTTTGCCCTCTCTTTTCCTCCTTTCTGCTGCTGGCGTACCTCCCACTGTGTCATTGTTTCCAAATGTCCTTGGGCCTTCATTTCTGCTGCTGCCCTGACCCCACACTGTTCATTGTGCCACCTGTGGGCCCAAATTTTGTTTTTGCACCTTCCGAATTCATTGTGCCACTGCTGACCTCTACAATGCTGCCATCCCCCTCCACCCCTGTGCCTTTTTGCCCTGTTTGACCTAAAGCTGCTGCTGCCCTTAAACCCCCACACTGGGGTTCCCTTTTGCCAAAACCCGTGGCCTTTCTACTTTTTTTGCCCCCTCCAGAATGTTTATTTTTGCCATTGTCTGACCTCATGCTGCTGTGCCCTAACCTCCCCCCCCCTGTGTCATTTTGCCACTCTGTGGCCTACTCCTGTTTTTGGGCCCCCTCCAGAATGTCTTTGTGCCACTGGGCTGCCCCCATGCTGCTGCTTTCTGCCCCGTCCCCCTTTCCCCGCTCGTCCCCTAAAGTTTTCCCCCCTGAGCTCCAGTTGTTTTTTTTCCAGCTTTCGGGTGGCAGACCCTTTTTTAGGCTTTTTATTTCCCCTTTATTTTTTTTTTTTAGTTTTGCCCCCTTAAAATTTCCAGGGAATTTTATTGTGGAAAAACGTTTTTTAAGAGTGGGGGGCAGTCATGTGTGTTCATACAAAAAAAAATTTATGAAGACCAAACCAAAACTCCAAACTGCATATTTAAGCATGGGGACCGTTTACAGCACCCTGCAGGCTTTTGTGCAGCCTGGAATTAGCTGTTTTTTAACGCGTTTTTTTCCCCAAAATAATTCGGACCCAATTTATTTTTGTCGGTAAAAATTTTGGGGGAAAAATGGCCGAAACCGAATTTTTTAGAAAAATTTTCCCATCTCTACTCACATCCCGAACTTTTTTTTAAGCCCCGCGTAAAACTCCTCTAAAAAATACTTCCCCTTGTGCCTTGTGACATTTATCAAACTGTTGTCCTCTAAGGTAGTGGATGGACTTCAGGGCACTTACAAAAATATGTCCCCTTTAAAAGTGGGCCCCAGAAAAATGCCCCCCAATTTTTTAAACTATGGGAAAACATTAATTTCAAAGATACTTTTGTTTAGTCACATTATTATAAACACCAAGGGAACAACCCTGTGCCGCAAAGACGCAGCTTGACGGGAAAGGGAAG
>JAODAL010084854.1:0-10784 GCA_025379985.1 Phyllomedusa bahiana
GCAGTATTAAGTATTAAAATTCTTGTCAAGGGGCAATTTAGTATTATATTCTTGTACATAGAAAAGTATTTTGTAGTTTATATTCTGTACATAGGGCATATTATAGTAGTTATATTTTGTACATAGGGGAAATATTATGTAGTTTTTTCTTGACATAGGGGCAGTTTTATAGTATTTTATTTTTGTACATAGGGGGAGGATTATGTAGTTATATTCTTTACATAGAGGCAGTAATTTTATTATATTCTTGTACATAGGGGAAAAATTATAAAAAGTTATTTCTTGAAAATAGGGGCAGTAATAAGTTTTTATTTGTACTTGGGGGCAGTATTATAGAGTTATTTTTTGTACATAGGGGGCAGTTTATTGTAGTTATATTTTTGTACTAGGGGCAGTATTTTATAGTTATATTCTTGTACATGGGGGGAGTTTATAGTAGTTATATTCTTTTTACATAGGATATTTTAGTAGTTATTTCTTGCATAGGGGCATATTATATTGTTAATTCTTGTACATAGGGGCAGTATTATAGTAGTTATATTCTTGTACATAGGGGGCATTTATAGTGTTATATTCTTGTACAAAAGGGGGAGTATTAAATTTGTTTTATTCTGTACATAGGGGGCATTTATTTAGTTATATTCTTGTACAAGGGGCATATTATAGAGTTAATTCGAAAAATAGGGGCAGTATTATAGTAGTTATATTCTTGTACAAGGGCAGAAAAAAAGAGTTATATTCTTGTACATAGGGGGGATTTTAATAGTTATATTCTTTTACATGGGGCAGTATTATATAGTTTTTTTCTTTAATAGGGGCATTTATAGTATTATATTCTTGTACAAGAGGCAGTTTAAAGAGTTATATTCTTGTACTAGGGCTTTTAAAAGTAGTTATATTTTGTACATAGGGCAGTATTATAGTGTTTTTCTTTTAAAGGGGGGCATATTTTTAGTTTTAATTCTTGTACATAGGGGGCATATTTAAAGTAAATTATATTCTTGAAATAGGAAGCAGTATTATGTAAATTTTTTTTCTTGTACATAGGGCATTTTTATAGTATTATATTTTTGTAATAGAGGCATATTATGATTATATTTTTGTAATAGGGGCATTTATAGTAGTTATATTTTTGTAATAGGGGGGGAAAAAGTAAAAAATATTTAAGTTTATTTTTGTACAAGGGGGAGTATTATAGTAGTTATATTCTTGGTGTAATAGAGGCAGTTTATAGTAGTTAAATTTTTGTAATAGGGGGCGTAATAGTAGGTATATTCTTGTACAAAGGGGGGGTATTTTAATATTATATTCGTACATAATGTTTTGGCGTAATTATTTTGTAGTTATATTCTTTAAAGGAGCCGTATTAAGTAGTTATTTCTTGTACATAGGGGAGTATTATAGTAGTTATTTTCTTGTACATAGGAGCAGTATTATAGTAGTTATACTCTTGTATATATTATACACAGGTCCCTCCTGGTTGATCTTTCCTCATTGTAGATTGTTTTTCTCTTTATCTTTGTTCTGTTATTAATGATTTTTTTTTTTGCTCTCAGACATTTCAGTAATTTCTTTATAATCTATTTATTATTAACTTTTCGGTGGTTTTTAATCTCCATTACTTTAGGTCACTCATAATGTTCCCTTCAGCACAATTGTCCTAATCACAGGTTATTTGCTCGCTCATTGTATCTCAATCTACCTTTTATGGAGAAAATCGCATCAGATTCTTGGTCTCTTCGCTGCTTTCAGCTTCTCACTCTTTTTCCGAGCATTGATTCATTAATTTGCTCCATAAAAGAGACAGGGTTAGTGCTACAATATACGAGTCCCTCGGCGGCTGCAGATTGCAGCTCGGGTGCTGCCAGGTAATCTGCTCGTCTCCTTTCAGTACAGTCATAAAGATGAAGAAATGCGTAAATCTTTTGTGCTGAATTTTTTACAAGGGCGGGGGTTTATAAGGGTTTCTTTGGGTTTTAAAAAATTTTTCGGGAACAAAGTGGAAGTTTCGCAGGGGCGGCGGCGGCGGCGGAGTTCACGCCAATTATTTTTGTCCTTTAGGGTTAAATTCTCCCAAAAATCCCGGGTTTTTAAATGGAAGGGGTTTAGGTTTTAAAATCTGGGAAAGGTTGGAAGCAGGACTGATGAGGGGGGTCGAAAAACCCTCCCCATGGCAAACTGCTGATCCTCCCCCATCAAGGGATTTATCCTAAATGGTTTAATTTTCTCCCAAAGTTTTGGGAGCACAACTTTTGGAGGCATTCAATAAAACCCCGATAGGGGGGGCAAGCAAAAGCGACAACCCCCTGTTACCTTTGTTAACCTCCCAATTTAGAGGCCTTCTAAATAGAAAACGGGCCCCCGAGTGCCCCCCGGGGTAGAGCCAGCCCCATTTCCCCATAGATAATAACAAAAAAAAAAACCCGAGTGCCCCCCGGATAAGAAACCCCAAATCCTCAAGATTTTACCACCAAGTGCCCCCAGGTTTTTGCCAGCCACAGTTTCATAGATAATACCAGGGAGAGTGCCCCCCGGGGGTTTGAGCTAAGCTCAGTCCTCATAGATAAAACCCGCCAAAAAAAAAAAAAGTGCCCCCCGGGTAAAAGCCAGCCCCGTCCTCATAGATAATCCAGCCAGAGTGCCCCCCGGGTAGAGCCCAACCCCAGTCCCATAGATAATTTTAGCCAGGGGTCCCCAAGGATAAGCCAAACCACAGTCCTCAAAAGATTTAAAAAAACAAACCCCGAGTGCCCCCGGATAGAACCCGCCACAGTCCTCATAGTAATACCCCCAGATGCCCCCCGGGAAAAAGCTAAACCAGTCCTCATAGGGTAATACCGCCAGAGTGCCCCCGGATAGAGGGCCCGACACAAATCCCATAGATAATATCAGCCAGAGTTTCCCCCCGGAAAAGAACCCCACCAGTCCTCATAATAATACCAGCCAGAGGGGCCCCCCGAATAAGGGCCCGCCACAAATCCACATAGTAATATCAGGGAGAGTGCCCCCCGGATAGAGCCAGCCACGTTCCCCCCATTTGACAATAAGCCAGAGTCCCCCCGAAAGAGCCAGCCCCAGTCCTCATGGTATAAAACCAGCCAAGTGCCCCCGGATAGAGCCAAACAATCCTAAAAGATAAAACCAGCCCGATGCCCCCACCGATAAGCCCGCCACCGTCCTCATAGGTAAAAACCCGCCAGAGTGCCCCCCCCCATAAAGCCAGCCACAGCCCCCATAGATAAAACCCGCCCGAGTGCCCCCAGGAGGAGCTAAGCACAGTCCTCCAAAAGATAATATTTTACCCAGAGGCCCCCGGGAAGGAGGCCCGCCCAGTTTTCCCCATAGATAATACCAGCCAGAGTGCCCCGGTAGAGCAAGCCCCAGTCCTCAAAGAAAAATACCCGCCAGATGCCCCCAGATTGAAACCAGCCCCAGGCCCCCATAATAATATCACCCAGAGTGCCCCCCGGATAGAGCCCCCACAGTCCACATAGATAATACCAGCCGAGTGCCCCCCGATAGAACCAGCCACTTTCCCCTAAAATAAACTAGCCCAGAGGGCCCCCCGGATAGGCTAAGTTTCAGTCCCCCCAAGATAATTTCCAGCCAGAGTGCCCCCGGGTAGAGCAAAACAAATTCCCCCATAGATTTAAAACCACCAGGTTTCCCCCAGGATAGAGCCCGAAAAGTCCTCCCTAGATAATTACCAGGGCCCGAGGCCCCCCGGATAGAGCCAGCCACAGTCCTCATAGATAATACCCGCCGATGCCCCCCGGTAAGCTTTAAACACAGTCCCCCAAAAGTAATACCAAACCAGAGTGCCCCCAGGATAGAACCGCCCCCCAGTCCTCATAAAATTTCAGCCCCGAGTGGCCCCCCGGGTAAGCCCGCCAAAAATCCACATAGAAATATCAGCCAGAGTGCCCCCAGGATAGAGCCCGGGCCAAAAGTCCCATAGTTTAAAATTTAGGGCCCGAATTTCCCCCCGGATTTGAGCCCCGCCCGTCCACATAGATAATACCAGCCAGAGTGCCCCCAGGGTGAGCCAGCCCCAGACCACATAGGGAAACCCCGCCAGAGTGACCCCCGGATAGACCAGACAGCCTTTATAGATTTTAAAACCCGCCCGAGTGCCCCCCGGTTTGGCCAGGGAAAAAGCCTAAAAATAATCCCCCAGAGTGCCCCCCGGAGAGAGCCAGCCCCCAGTCCTCATAATAAAATTAAACCAGAGTGCCCCCAGGATAGGGGCCAGCCCCCAGTCCTCATAGATAATCCCCCCCAGATGCCCCCCGGATAGGGGCTAAGCACGTCCTCATAGATTAAAACCAGCCGAGTGCCCCCAGGATAGAGCCAGGGCACAGTCCTCATAGATTAATACCAGCCGATGCCCCCAGGATAGAGCCAGCCACCCTTTCCCCCCTAGACAATACCACCAGAGTGGGCCCCAGGATAGAACCCGGGCACAAAATCCTCATTTGAAAAATACCAAACCAGAAATGCCCCCCGGTAGGCCAGGCACAGTCCTCAATAGATAATTTCCAGCCCGAGTGCCCCCAGGAAAAGGGGCCAGCCCCCAGCCCTTTATAGATAATACCAGGGGAGAGTGCCCCCAGGAGAGAGCCAGACACAGTCCTCATAGATAATCCCGGCCAGAGTGCCCCCAGGATAGAGCAAGCCACAGTCCTCATAGATAATACAACCCCAAATGCCCCCAGGATAGGCCCAAGCACAGTCCTCAAAAGATTAATACTAGCCCGGTGCCCCCCGGAAAAGCTAAGCACAAATCCTCATAGATAATTCAGCCAGGAAATGCCCCCAGGGGAAAAGCTAAAACACAGTCCTCATGTTTAAAACTAGCCAGAGGGCCCCCAGGGTAAGCTAAACACAGTCCCCATAAATAAACCAGCCAGAGTGCCCCCCGGATAGAAACCCGCACCCCTCATAATAATACCGCCAAGTTCCCCCAGGATAAGCTAAAACCAACAGTCCTCCCTAGAAAATACCAGCCAGGTGCCCCCCGGATAGAGCTAACACAGTCCTAATAGATAATTTCCAGCCCGAGTCCCCCCAGGATAGAACCAAACCACAGCCCTAAATATTTAATACCACCAGAGTGCCCCCAGGATAGGGGCCAGCCACATTTCCCCATTAAAAAATACCAAACCAGAGTGCCCCCGGGTAGAGTTAGCCAGGGCCTCATAGATAATATCAGCCCGAGTGCCCCAAGGGTTTGAGCTAAGCAAAAGTTCATATTTAAAAATAAAAAAAAAAAGTGCCCCCCAGGAAAAGAGCTAAACACCGTCCTCTTTGAATTTAAAACCAGCCAGGGCCCCCAACAGAGAGCCCGGGACAGTCCTCATAGACAAATTTCCACCAGAGTGCCCCCCGGATTGGTAAGCACAGCCACTCATAGATTTAAACCCTCCCAAATGCCCCCAGGATAGAGCAAGCACAGTCCTAAAAGATAATTTCCCGCCGGGGCCCCCCGGATTTGAGTTTAGCCCCGCCCCCATAGATAATTTCCAGCCAGAGTGCCCCCAGGGGAGAGCCCCCACAGCCCTCAAAAGAAAAAACCCGCCTAGTGAGGAGAAGGCAGGGGACATTTTTCCCCAAAAGACCCAAAACCAGCCAGAGTGCCCCCCCGGAAAGCGCTAAGCACAAACAAAATCAAAAGATAATCCCCGCCAGAGTGCCCCCCGGGTAGAATTTAAACACATTCCCCCTTTGATAAAAACCAGCCAGATGCCCCCCCCGGAAGAGCCGCCACAGTCCTCATAGAAATTTCCCGGCAGAGTTTCCCCCAATAGAGCCAGCCACAGTCCCCCCATAGATAAAACCCAAACCAGAGTGCCCCCAGGTAGAGCCCCGCCACAGTCCTCAAAAGATAATATCAGCCAGAGTGCCCCCGGATAGGCCAGGCAAAAGTCCTAAGATTTAAAACCAGCCAAGTGCCCCCAAAAAATAGAGGGTAAGCACAGTTCCCCATAGATAATACCAGCCAGAGTGCCCCCGGAAAGACTTTAAACACAGGGGCCTAAAGGGTAATACCAAGGGGCCCGAGGGCCCCCAGGAAGAAAACCCGCCCCAGCCCTCAAAAGATTAAAACCAGCCGATGCCCCCAGGATAGAGCAAGCACAGTTCCCCATAAAATAATACCACCAGAGTGCCCCCAGGTAGGCCGGCCCCAGCCCTCATAGATTTAAACCAGGGCCCGAGTGCCCCAAAAGAGAGCCCCCCACATCCCTCATAGACAATTTTCCAGCCAGAGTGCCCCCCCGGGGTAGACCAACCCCACCCCCCATAGATAATACCACCAAATGCCCCCAGGATACGCTAAACAAAAGAAATCATAGTTTAAACCCCGCCAAGTGCCCCCAGGTTTGAAACTAAGGCCCGTCCCTTTTATAGATTAAAAACCAAACCAATGCCCCCCGGATTGAGCCAGCCCCAGCCCTATAGATTTAAAAACCCGCCCGAAATGCCCCCAAAGGAAAAGAGCCACCACAACCCCCCCCATAATAATACCAGCCCGAGGGCCCCCCCGGGGGAGGCCAGGGAAAATTTCCCCATAGACAAACCACCAGAGTTGCCCCCAGGATAGCGCAAAACACAGCCCCTCCCTAATAATCCCCGCCAGAGTGCCCCCAGGATTTGAGCAAAACACATCCTCTAAAATTTAAAACCCGCCAGAGTGCCCCCCAGGATAGAGTCCAGCCCAGCCCCATAATTTTAAAACCCGGCAGAGTGCCCCCCGGGTAGGGGTCCAGCCACAGTCCTCATAGAAAAATCCCCAAACCAGAGGGGGCCCCAGGAAAGGCCAGCCACGGGCCCATAAAATAATTTCCGCCAGAGTGCCCCCCGGATTTGAGGCCAAACCCCAGTCCCATAGATAATATCGGCCCGAGTGCCCCCAGGAAGAGCTTAAACAACAATCCTCATAGATAATACCAGCCGGGGGCCCCCAGGATAGAGCTAAGCAAAAGTCCTCAAAAATAATACCAAACCAGAGGGCCCCCCGGAAAAGAGCCCGCCACCGTCCTCATAGATAATACCAGCCAGAGTGCCCCCAGGATAGAGCTAAGCACGTCCTCATTTGATAAAATCAGCCGAGTGCCCCCAGGAAGAGCCCCGCCACATCCCCATGACAATACCCGCCCGAGTGCCCCCACATAGAGCCCGCCAAGTCCCCCATGGTAATACCAGCCAAAAGTTTCCCCCCGGGTAGAGCCAGGGCACAAACCTAATAGAAAATACCCGCCCGAAATGCCCCCCCCATAGAGCCAGCCACAGTCCTCATAGATAATACCCCCAGGTGCCCCCACGATAGAGGCCCGCCAAAAAGCCCTCTAGTTTAAAACCCGCCCAAAAAGTGCCCCCAGGGGAGAGCTAAGACAGTCCTCTAGTAATATCAGCCAGGGGTGCCCCCCGGGTAGAGCCAGCCACAGTCCTCAAAGGGTAATACCCGCCAGATTGGCCCCCCCGGGTAGAGCCCCACAGTCCTCTAGAAAAATACCCCGCCAGAGGCCCCCCGGATAGGGGCCACCACAGTCCTCCAAAAGATAAAATCAGCCGAGTGGGCCCCCCGGAAGAGCCAGCCACCCGTTTCCCCCTTTTGATTTAAAACCAGCCAGAGTGCCCCCGATGAGCCCCGCCCCAGTCCCCTTTGATTAAAACTAGCCAGGGTGCCCCCGGGTAGAAACTTAAGTACAGTCCCCCGATAGATAATACCAGCCAAGTTTCCCCCCGGATAGAGCCACCCCAGTCCTCATTTTAAAAATACAGCCAAGTGCCCCCCGGAAAGAGTAGCCACAGTCCTCAAAGGGCAATACCAACCAGAGTGCCCCAGGGTAACTAAGAACAGCCTCATAGTTTAAAACCAGCCAAAAGTGCCCCCAGGGGTAGGGGCCAGCCCAGTCCCCCATAGATTAAAAACCAAACCCGAGTGGCCCCCCGGAAGAGCTAAGCACAAATCCCATAGATAAATTTCCAAACCCGAGGCCCCCCCGGGTAGAACCAGCCCCAGTCCCCATTGATAATATCAGCCCGAGTGCCCCCAAGGGGTTTGAGCCGCCACAGTCCACATAGATAATATCAGCCAGAGTTTCCCCCAAAATAACCCCCCCACCCGTCCAAAGATAATAACACCAGAATGCCCCCCAAAAGAGCCCCGCCAAAAGTCCACATAATAATTTCCAGCCAGATGCCCCCAGGGTGAGCCAGCCCCAGACCACAAAGATAATTTCCAGCCAGAGGGGACCCAGGATAGGGAAACCCGCCCCCAGTCCTCATAGTAATACCCCGCCGGTGCCCCCGGATAGAGCCAGACACCCCCGTCCTAATAGATAATTTCCAGCCGGGGTGCCCCCGGGGAGAGCCAGCCCAGTCCTCATAGATTTAATTTTTAGCCCGGGTGCCCCCCCGGGTAAAACTAAGCCATCCACATAGATAATATCCCCAGAGTGCCCCCAGGTAGAGCCCGCCCACAGTCCTCTAGGGTAAAACCAGCCAAGGGGCCCCCCCGGATAGAGCTAAGCCCCAGTCCTCATAGATAATACCCCGCCAAGGCCCCCAGGATAGAGCCAGACACAGTCCCAAGATAATACCCCCAGAGTGCCCCCAGGATAGAGCCAAACCACGTCCTCATAGACAATACCCAAACCAGAGTGCCCCCGGATAGAAACCCAAAACAGTCCTCATAGAAAATACCAGCCCCAAATGCCCCCCGGGTAAGCCAGACACAGTCCCCATAGATAAAACCACCAGATGGCCCCCGGTTTGAGCCAGCCCGCAGCCCTCATAGATTAATTTTCCAGGGAGAGTCCCCCAAGAGAGCCCGGGCACAGTCCCCATAATTAAAAATTTACCGAGTTGGCCCCCCGGATAGAGCAAGCCCCCAGTCCTCATAGATAATTCTAGCCAGAGTGCCCCCGGATAAAAAGCTAAGCAAAGTTTCCCCATAGAAATACTAGCCCCGAGTGCCCCCCGGATAAAGCTAAGCACAGTCCCATAGATAAACTAGCCCGAGTGCCCCCCCGGAAAAAGAGCAAACACATCCTCTAGAAATACCCCCAGATTTCCCCCAGGATAGAACCAGCCACAGCCCCCAAAGATAATACCCCCAGAGTGCCCCAGGATAAAAGCTAAGGCCCCAGTCCTTTAGATAATACCACCAGGGGTGCCCCCAGGATAGGCTAAGACAGTCCCCAAAAATTAATACCAGCCAGAGTGCCCTCAGGATTTGGGAAACCCGCCATTTCCCCATAGAAAAATACCGCCAGAGTGCCCCCGGGTAGAGTTCCCGTCACAAATCCTTTATAGTTAAATAACCAGAGTGCCCCCAGGATAACTAAGCACAGTCCACATAGTTAATACCAGCCAGAGTGCCCCCAGGTTTAAACAAGCCGTCCTTAGATAAAAACCAGCCAGAGTGCCCCCCGGGTAGAACCAGCCAAGCCCTCAAAAGATAATACCAGCCAAAAGTGCCCCCCGGTTTGAGCTAAGCACAGTCCCCCATAGTAATTTCCAGCCCGGGGTGGCCCCCCCGGGTAGAGGGTAACAAAATTCCTCATAGAAAAATAAAAGCCAAGTGCCCCCCCGGATAGAGCCACCACAGCCCTATAGAAAAATACCACCGATTTCCCCCCAGGAGAGAGCCCGCCACCCGTCCCCATAGATAATACCAGCCAGAGTGCCCCCAACAGAGAGCCAGGCACAGTCCTCATAGACAATACCCACCCAATGCCCCCAGGATACGTAAACCCAGGGACTCATAGTTAAACCCCCTCCCGATTGGGCCCCCGGATAGAGCTAAGCACAGTCCTTTATAGATAATACCCCGCCAGGTTTCCCCCAGGAAAGAGTCAGCCACAGCCCTCATAGGTAATACCACCAGGTGCCCCCAAGAGACCGCCACAGCCCTCATAGATAAAAAACCCCCAGATTTCCCCCCGGAGAGAGACAGGGACAGTCCTAAAAGACAATTTCCAAACCCCGGGGGTGGGCCCCCCGGATACGCTAAGCACAGCACTCATTGGGTAACCCAGCCGAGTGCCCCCAGGTAGAGCTAAGCACGTCCCTCATAGATAAAACCAACCAGATGCCCCCAGGGGTTAAAAGCCACCCCAGTCCCATGGGTAATTCCAGGCAGGGTGCCCCCCCGGATAGAGCCAGGGCCACGTCCTCATAGATAATCCAACCAGAGGGCCCCAAGGGTAGAGCCCCGCCACAGTCCTCAAGAATAAAATCAGCCAGAGTGCCCCCCGGATAGACCAGCACGTCCCCCATAGGGTTTACCAGCCAAGGGGTTTCCCCCAAAGGGGTAGAGCAAGCACAGCCTCATTTGATAATACCCCCAGGGCCCCCCCCCCGGATAGAGCTAAGCAAATCCTCATAGATAAAACCCGCCAGAGGCCCCCGGAAAAGAACCAAACCACCGCCCTCATAGATAATTCCAAAACCCCGAGTGCCCCCCGGGTTTTAAACTAAGCACAGTCCCATAGATAATACCAGGGCCAAAAGGCCCCCCCGGTTAGGGGGCCCAGCCACAAACCCCCATTTGGGTAAAATTTCCAGCCCGAGTGCCCCCCGGGGGAGAGAGGCACCCAAATCCCCATAGATAAAAACCAGCCCGAGTGCCCCCCCAAAAAAGAGAGGCCAGGCCAAAAGGGGCCCCCATTTGACAAAAACCAAACCAGAGTGGGCCCCGGGTAGCGCAAAACACAGCACTCATAGATAATCCCAGCCAGAGTGCCCCCAGGATGAAACTAAGGCACATTCCTCATAAT
>JAODAL010084855.1:0-10784 GCA_025379985.1 Phyllomedusa bahiana
GGTTGGGGGGGTTTTGGGCGGGATTGTGCAAGGGTTTCCCCCATGCAATTGTAGGCGGGGAAAACCGCGCACCAGCCGCGACCGCCGCGGCCGCCGCGCTGAGGACTCCCTGTCAAGAATTGACAGGAGAGTTCTCACACACGTGCGGCAAGGCCGCGGCAAAACCCGCGGCGTGTGAATATTAACGCGGTTTCCCATAGGAAACCATGTTAATAACTGGGCGCGATTTGGACATGGTTTTGGCCGCGGAAACCGCGTCGGAACCTGCGGCCATAACCACGGCCAAATCCGTCGTGTGAACATGCCCTTACAGTACTTGAGGGTACATTGAATTAAAAGATGTATCTAAACATTTTACATGAGAATGTAAGGGCAACAGTTCATGACATTAAACTGCAGAGATGGTGGGTGATGCAAGACTATGATCCAAAGCCAAATCAGAGTCCTAACCTAAGGGGTGATCCCCTCAGAGATGGGAGCCTTGATTCTAGTAGTATGGCATATGACCGCTAATTGGTTACAGTGGTGAGATCTTGGTCAGTAGTAAACAAGGAAAGGAGCACCCATCAGAGGCTACATACTGGATTTCTAGACAATGAGAGAGGTAAGTGTGGATTTTCATTATTTTATCTGATGTTTTTGTTTTTTAAAGGAACTTATTTTAGGAACTATCCTGGAGTTCGTGATCATTGGTTTTCTTCTGGCTGGTTTGAACCTAAACTTGTGGCTCTATCCGTTGGCAACTTTCTTATCATGTGACTATTTTTTAGGATTATTCTCCTAAACTTCCTATAGGAATGGCTGCAGCTAGAACTTTACCTTTGTTCTATGTATATGCAGGAAATTTGGAGATCTGTATCAGGAAAAAAGAAAAACGGACTTCTTACCAGTATAAACATATATTATGAAGTAAATTGTCATAAAATGCTGGACCCAAAAATGAAATAGTATGAATTGGTGGCCATTCAGTTTAAAGGGATTGTTCATGTCATATAAAAATTAAATAATCAGCTACAGGTGGCCAATAAAATAGAAAAAAATGATACCCACCTTCCTCCTCACTGCTGTTCTAGCTTTCCCCAGTCTTCCGTTTGCCTTCTGTTCTCTTTCAAACAGGATGTCACCGCTGCTGCAGATAATTGGTAGCAGTGGTGATGTCCTGCTTGGAAGAAGACAGAAGGTAAATAAGACTAAGGGCCTGTTTACACGGCAATGGACAAATACCCGTCCGTTTATCCGATCGGTATTTGTCCGGTTTGTGTGCCGTCCCCACGCCCCTGGGGGGGACGGCTTTTCTCTGCGATGAGGGGAGAAAAGCCCTCCCCCTTCACATCCACATGTTCATAGTCCGTCCGCACACCGGACGGAAGAATGTGCATGTTCAATGTTTTTTGGGCGGCCGGTGGATTGCAAAACCGCTGGGCAAAAAACCCGTGCAGTGGGGACTGCTGCACGGGTTTTCCATAGAGCCCGTTGTGCTTGTTTGCGGCCGGTTTTTCAGACGGTCTGCAAAACCGCAAACCGCCTGAAAAACCGGCCGCAAACCCTTGCCGTGGGGACATACCCTAAGCTAAGCCAGCACCAGAATGGTGGTGAGGAGGAAGGTGGGTATGGTTTGTATCTATTTTTTTTTTTTCAGCAAAAATTCTTTTATTAACTCATATATAAGAAATTAACAGATGTGTCTGTAAAGCTCAGAATTTACTACAATTTTCTTAGGTCCGCTGTATAATACAGGAAAATACAGGCAACAGAAAAGACAAAAGGAACAGCACATGAAACCCAGAACAGGTTAGGAACCGAACAAATACATAAGCCATATTGCTATTACAGAAAGTGTCTTATTGCAGGCATACATTAGCACATAAAGGGGATACCAAGCTATGCACAAACCAATGAGCAACTGTAAATGCTACGGGTGATCAAAGATAGCGCTCTGGCCCTAGATTGGAACGGCATCAAATAGGGCAGAAAATATCAGGTTGGTGTTTTTTTGGGTTTTTTTTTCCTTTTTTTTTTTTTTTCCCCTTTTCTTTTGGTTTGTATCTATTTTATTGGCCACCAGTAGCAGATTATTTAATTTTTATGTAAATCAGACACCCCCCAAAAAAATTAACAGGAAACATGAAATTGCATTTCCTCTTTGATTTGTGTACTGATGGGAAGAAAAAAATCATTTGCTGTGGTTCAGGAAATGCAGAGTAGAAGAGGTTTTACACATAGTTAAAATTGTATTTTCAAAATAAGCTTAATTAGAACAGAATGTTCTGGCACACACTTAAAATATCTGAACTAATTAGTTTTCTACATGGAGCGGCTGCGGTCTAACGCCTCGGTGTCTGCTCATGAGGTTTGTTGTAGTGTGATAGGCAGGTAATGGACTAGTGGACACCTAATCCACACATTAAAGAGACACTGCAAAAACTGAATAGGAGTAAGGGCTTTTTCACACTTGGATTCATAAAAAAAATTGAAAAAACATTGCCAGTACATTTTTAATGGTTTTATTCACATTTCCAATGTGCATGACATGTTTTCATTACTCAATATGCTTCAGTGGATCTGTACTGGCATTGTTTATAGCCCATTGAAATCACTGGGTTTCCCTAATGAGAAATGTTACCTCTTTTAAGTTAGGCCCATAACCTTTCACCTAGCCAACCAGTGTGGAAAATATCCTGTAACAGCTGTGTGCAGAGGAGTATCTGGTTGGCATTAATCCCATTCACATTGCAAGACTTGGATGTGACTTGAGGAACATTATATTCAACAGGTGGCACTGCAGAGTCCTAGCCTATCTCCTATGAGCCTTTTAGAATATATTTAAATTTAAGTGGTGCAACTATGATATAGAAGTCTCCCCACACCTACATGATGCCTCTCCCTAGTGAGGAATGTTACTCCTTTCAAACTATGCCAAAGAAGCAATGCTCATAGAAACCAATCACTTTATACCTATTTGTTGTCAATTATGAGGAATAACTCCGCTTTGTCAATTTTCCCAATAAGACCATTATTTTGTCCTCTAAATGCAGAGAACATACACAAAGCACGAAAGTGGTCAATATGATGGAAGAGTTTTACCATTACTGTACTACAATATACCATTAACTTCTTAAAACTGTTCAGGTAGTTTTATTAAAAACTAATTTGGAACACATAACATTTGATGATTCTTTCACCCACTCAAGAGCAAAGTATTATAAGGCACACAGAAATGCTGGCACCTTGTTATCTAATCTAACAAACAAAGGAGACTAATTACTTCTGTTTACTTTAGCTTTGAAGATTCTCTGGACTTTAGATACACATCTCATGCTCTCATGTCAGAGTAATTAGCAGAACTTTCTGACTTATAGGTGACAAGTTTAGAATTAAAATCATAAATAGTACCCCTTTATTTCTCATCTTTTCTCCCAACAGTTCTTGTGCCTTAAAATTTAGCTTGATTTTTTTTTATATTTTAGTCCAAAATGTGCTATGATAAATTTCCCTTAGTGTTGATAGACATATCAATAATTTGTCCAGTAGTACTTGACATACTTGCTATAGAGCCTCTCTGTGCTCACAGAGGCATCCCTGGCAGGTACTGTAGATATCTCAAGAAACACAACCATGATAAGGTTAAATGACATAAATCTTCATACTTTCTAAACATGCCTTCTTCAATCCTATCTCTTTAACTTGAAACACCTTGACAAATTGTCATTTATGGTTAACTTAACACACGGCTTAAAAGGGGTTTTCTTATTGATAAGCTTTAAACATGGAGGCAAAGTTAAATAAACGCTATTAACAAATACAATGTCATTCTGATTTTTCTTTGTTAAGATTTAATCTACTGCCTGTGTACACAACCTTCCTTAGGTTACTGACCACCTCTCTCTACTATCATTGCTCCAGCTGCCCTGCCCGACTGTGATGACTCCCTACTGAGTGTTATCAGTAAAACAGGAACTTCTTTATCTATGGTACCAACAAACTTTAACCCTAATACTGCTGTAGCCTTGTCAAATATAGTTTACAAACCTCCTGCACTTCATGTCACTGGATCAGCTAGAATAGCAAAGTTTTAAAATGGCAATCACTGCTAGAGAACCACCCGCAGCCTAGACAGGAAGTTGAGCTTGAAACTACTGTGAAGAGCAGCTCTATAAAATAGCATGGTGAGAACACCCCTTTAATATATAATTAAATTACCCACTTTACAAACATCTCACATATTTCAAATTTAATAACTCTCAGAAGTTTCCAGTGACAGTATAAGGTGGTGGTGTCCAGGACTACCCACCTGAGTGTTAGCCTCAAAAATATTGTTTTGCGTGGATTTTGAGGGCATAAAGACTCCATTGCTCTTTACCCACCAGTATATCAATTATTTGAGCTAATATATTTAGCAACATTTTAGCAAATATTTTTGCATCTGTGTTAATTAATCACTTCTTTATCTTCTTGTGGTACAATATTTGCTTCATACATCGTTTCTGGTAGTTAACCTGTTACCACTGAGAATTTATAAACATGGTTTAGCTATTTTGAGGCGCGTCCTCTGTTTCTTTAAAAGGAACCTGTCAGGTAGTTTATGCTTCCCTGACTGAGAGCAGGATATATAGCTCTGTGATACATAGGATTATACAACAGAGGAGAGAAGCTGAGCTCTGTGATATACTGTATAGGGTTATATTATAGAGGAGAGAAGCTGAGCTCTGTGATATACTGTATAGGGTTATATGATAGAGGAGAGAAGCTGAGCTCTGTGATATACTGTATAGGGTTATATAATAGAGGAGAGAAGCTGAGCTCTGTGATAAATAGGGTTATATGATAGAGGAGAGAAGCTGAGCTCTGCGATATATAGGGTTATATGCAATTCAATTTTAATTTTGTGTGGCAAAAGAAAATTTAAGGCGATATCAAGGGTCTAGCGCTTTCGATAATAATAGTAATGGCAGTGCCGAATAAAATAAGGGATATAATCCGATTCACGTGCTCGGCTTCATCAGGCAGAACATACTGCCTGATGAAACCGAGCACGTGAATCGGCGAAATGCGTTGCATCTGTCTCCTCTTTTTACAGACTTATTCAAAAGGTCTGACTTATTTTATAGTTTAATCAGTAGTTATATTTTATTTATTTAATAAAGAGATAAACCCTATTTGGGATTATATTCCTTATTTTATTCGGCACTGCCATTACTACTATTATCGAAAGCACTAGACCCTTGCTATCTCCTTAAATTTTCTTTTGCCATACAAAAGTAAAATTGAATTGCATATTCTGACATCGAGGACTCGAGGTACCGCGTCCAAGATTTGAGGAGTCGGGACCAGCTGCTCACTATATGCCTGAATACAACTACTGTAAGGTGAGAGTCTCACTTACCCGTATATACTCGAGTATAAGCCGACCCGAGTATAAGCCGAGGCACCTACTTTTGCCACAAAAACCGGGAAAGCTTATTGACTCGAGTATAAGCCTAGGGTGGAAAACGCAGCGGCTACTGGTAAATTTTAAAAATAAAAATAGATATCAGTAAAATTACATAGGCAGTTTAATGTCCCCCATAGGCAGGTATAGGCTGGTATAGGCAGTTTAATGTCCCCCATAGGCAGGTATAGGCTGGTATAGGCAGATTAATGTCAGCCATAGGCAGGTATAGGCAGTTTAATGTCCCCCATAGGCAGATATGCTGGTATAGGCAGTTTAATGTCCTCCATAGGCAGGTTATAGGCAGGTATAGGTCGTTATAGGCAGGTATAGGAAGCTATATGTCCCCATAGGCAGGCTATAGGCAGGTAATTGCCCCCATAGGTAAGTTAGAGGCAGGTACAGTCCCCCTAGGCAGGTTATAGCCAGGTACAGTCCCCCTAGGCAGGTTATAGCCAGGTACAATCCCCCTAGGCAGGTAATAGCCAGGTACAGTCCCCCTAGGTAGGTTATAGCCAGGTACAGTCCCCCTAGGTAGGTTATAGCCAGGTACAGTCCCCCTAGGTAGGTTATAGCCAGGTACAGTCCCCCTAGGTAGGTTATAGCCAGGTACAGTCCCCCTAGGCAGATATAGGCAGGCTTTTTAAACAAAAAAAACCACTTACCTGACTCCCCGCCGCTCCGTCTCCCTCGCCGTCCGACCTCCCGCGCGCTCTCCAGCATCTTCTCGGCACAGGCAGGTGACGTCATCAGGCCGCGCACGCAGCATGATGACGCGCGCTGCCTGTGCCAAGAGCTCCGGACGGCCGTGATTCTGCGGCCGCCCGGAGACCACTGCGGAGCACGGAGCGCTCGCTCTGTGCCCCGCAGTGGTATCCCTTCACCTATATGCGCCCGGAGGAGTCGCATGTAGGTGAAGGGATCGCGGACAGTGTCCGGGCCAGCGCAGCGCCCGACACTGTGGGCTCACTCAGCCTTCAGTTAATGCGCTCCCTGAGGAGCCGCATATAACTGAAGCGTCCCTGTCAGCGCACGAGCCATCGCAGCGCCGACAGTGACTCGAGTATAAGCCGAGGGGGGATTTTTCAGCCCATTTTTTGGGCTGAAAAAATCGGCTTATACTCGAGTATATACGGTATATACTCACCCTAAAAAAATGTTTACGTTGTCTGCACTAGGAGTGCGCCTTGGCGTCTGTTTTTATATTTTCCAGTACCAATTTTTCCATATAGGGTTATATGATAGAGGAGAGAAGCTGCGCTCTGTGATATATAGGGCTATATGATAGAGGAGAGGAGCTGAGCTCTGTGATATATAGGGTTATATGATAGAGGAGAGAAGCTGAGCTCTGTGATATATAGGGTTATATGATAGAGGAGAGAAGCTAAGCTGTGTGATATAGTGGGTTATATGATAGAGGAGAGGAGCTGAGCTCTGTGATATATATAGGGTTCTATAATAGAGGAGAGAAGCTGAGCTCTGTGATATATAGGGTTATATGATAGAGGAGAGAAGCTGAGCTCTATGATATATATGGTTATATGATAGAGGGAGAGAAGCTGAGCTCCATGATATATAGGGTTATATGATAGAGGAGGGAAGCTGAGCTCTGTGATATATAAAGTTAAATGATTCGGAGGAGAAAAAGGCAGAGAAATACTGACAGGACTCCTTAATAATTTGTGAGAGTCCTTCTTACTCCACCCACATACAGTGATTGATAGTTTGCTCTGTACAAACACTGATGTTATCTTTCAATGTATGTGGACGGGGTTCTCTTTAAATCCTCTTTATACCTCTATATAACAGACCTGCAGGATGTGGGGTCCAGACTGCTCAGGACCACCCAGGAATGCCCTAAATCTGTTTATTTACTCCACTTCCTTCTTTCTGGCCTTTGCAGGCCACCAGAAATGTTTTAGGAGGGCCCTGTGTTGTGCAGGCTTGTTATACAACAACCCTCTAATAGTTGCTTTTTCTGTGTCCTAATCCTCCCATTGTTTTGACGAGCCCAAGTTACATAGAAGGAAAGACTCAATATTCATGGCATTTTTTATGGAGCTTTAACAGTCTTATCCAACACAGGTTAAAAGTGAAATCTCTGAGACAAACAGCACAACCCATACATACCTCCCAACTGTCCCTATTTTGGAGGGACAGTCCCTATTTTTAACCCTTGTCCCTCTTTTTCATTTAGGAAACAGATTTGCATCAATAAACTGACTATATTGCTGTAAAAAGTATAGGATTGCTTCCTAGCTGTATATTACATAGCAACTTACTTAATATCTCATCATTGGATACAAAGCAATCCTAAAAAGTTGGCATGTATGTGTGGGGGTGTGGTTAGAGGTGTCTTGGTGTGATGTCATGTTTTTGGGGTGTGGTTAGAGGCGTGGCCTGATACGTCCCTCTTTGCAATCTCTAAAAGTTGGGAGATATGCCCATATCCAAAGTCCCCACTGGCACATGATCAGAAACACGTCTACATTCAGGTGAAATTTGCCCAACTATGATGCTAATATGTAAAAGCGCATTGTGTGTGACAGTGAAACAAGTGTAGTCTCTTCTCCAGATAACACCACAGGTCAATCTAGTGAGGTTTTGCCATCATCTTATATAATGGAGACTACTCTCTATTTAGACACTATTGATATATTGCTTTATTGACCATACATTTGGAATCGCCAAAAATGAAAATAGGGAACGGTTATGTTCCAAGAAAATTTCCTACAATTGAACTAAAACCTCTGATGAGAAGGATGGTGGAATATAGAACAATACCAAGACGCTACACTTCCCTTCCAATTCGGGTAATAAAATGACGGCTCTATGGGCCAATTTTTCTACCGATCACTTTTATAGTACAATAAATTACCTCTCTGTACAGCTAGAGAAAATGAAGTGGGATTGGAATGCAATCCAATCAATAATTGTAATAACTTTATCTTTTAGTAGATGAGTTTCTAGTGAGCAGACAAGTATCTACCAACAACTCTCAACAGCAGATATCATTTCCCACCTGGCCCGCCGGCATACCAGACAACGCCCCGAACCATTTAACATTGGCCACATATGGAACAAGGAAAAAAGAAGAAAAAAAGGTTTATAAAAAATGGAAAAACCTCACAAGGATTAAAAAGGATTTTCCCATCTGGCTGTTTCACAGAACCCGCTCTGCACACCCAGCTTCAGACTCCCACTTCCTGTTAAGGCTGTGGGCAGTTCTACAGCAGTGACTGATATTTCAGCTCTGCTATTCCTATTCTGTTAGAGGGACACTGATGATGGAGGAGTTATGACAGCAGAGCACATGGCTAACGAGCTCTAAAGTGCTAAAATTGGTCAGTAAGAAACTTAAAGGGGTTGTCTCACTACAAGAATTACTTTTTATGTTAAAGATCTTGCAAAAGCAAGTCACTTTGCAATCTGTGTCCATTAACAGTGATGTACCTATTCCTAAATATCCCCTATTGTATAGGCTGCATCAGCTCCTCAGGTCGCTATAGCTACAGACCTGTTCGATCTCTCCTGATAGGCTGCCAGCACTGGTTGCTATAGCAACAGACCTGGCTTCTACTGCAGCCTAGTAAAAAAGCCCCTGAATTCAAAATGAAACTAAGAAAACAGGACTGAGGAAAGATGAATCAACGTATTGAGACAACCCCTTTAACACAAGCCCCTGCTCTGCTACTAGGAGACAGCAGGAAGCTGACGTCACCCTCTTGTCCATTATTAGGTAGTCAGCAGCCTAGGAACCCTGTAAATGAACAGGAAATCAAAACTGCTCTAACTGAAGTGAAGAAAAATTACAACAGCTATGTATTTGGTAATAGTCTATCTTTGACTACATGTTTAAAGCAAATCAGTGGGGAGGGAATACCCCTTTAAGCACTTAACATCAACCTAACTCCCTTCATCTCTACAGCTGGGTCCCTCCTTCCACTGCTCCATCCTAACTCCTTGGTACAATCACCCTTTAAGCAGATCATCATATACTACTGGGCATCATCCCAAAAAGTCATGTGTTAAAGGGACCACTTAAACGTCAGTTGCTTTAAAAGAGAAGAGAAAAAGCAAGGAGATAGGAGAAACGTCACAAGTTCCCAGAGCTCTGCAGGAAAAATCATTGAATATTTGTCTTTTCCTTATATATGGTTCCCACGCAAGAGTCCGAGAAAATGTCTTTCCATTGATTTCCAGAGGATCTTTTGTTCTCATTTTTCTCATTATTGCTCCCTTGTCCTTGTAACAATGCAGCCTAGCGCTAATGATTTTTGGATATGCTCCCAGTATTGGGGGTCTGGATGGCACATGATGTGCACGTTCAACACAAAATAGATCAGAGACTGACTATTCCAACACTGTCTATAATCCAGTTATGGATGTGCATCTACTAGATGGATGCAATCCTTTCCTCCGATATCTTTAGGACATCGAATGTCTCAGATCAGCTCCCTGTCTCCACCATCATTTTCTGTCTTATTGTGTCTTTATTTCTTTCACGGCCTCCTTCAGTCTATCTTCCATGTCACTTATTCTCTGTTCTGTCTCAGCAACTTACGCTCTCATTTTATGTAATTAATTTTGCTTAAAGGGGTTTTGCCACGATGTAATGTTGACGTGGGATCCTCCAAAATGGTATTTAATCACTTTTCTAAATATATGTGATTACAAAAATTGCAGCCTGAGAGCTACAGGCTGCCTTACCTGCCCTTAGTTACTTAAAAGCTTCCATTAGATACGACCTGACAAGAGCTGCTGGCCGGGCTTGCGCAGAGCACACTTCTTATCTGATGAAAGGGAGCTGAAGAAGCTTTCAAGGCACCGGGTAGAAATATGTTGTGTTTTTTTATACAGAATCCACTAGTTGTAGCATGATTATCTGAGTAGATCCCTGCTTTATCTGATGACAGGGAACATGAAGAAGCTTTCAAGCTGCTGTGGAGAAAAGGTGTTGTCTTTTGTATACAGAATCCACTCGTTTTAGTGTGATTATTTGAGTGAACATTTCACACGATCCCTTATGCACGGCTCTGTGCTCTGGCTGTGTCTCTCTCTCTCTTACCTCAGCCTGGCTTGTTTACAATTGCTTCTTAGCAGATAAGGCACGTCCTGGCAAAACCCCTTTAATAAAAATGTTTTATTTCACCAATGTGAGGCAATATTAGCCAGGGCTTTGTTACTCTCATTGACAGTGCTGAGTATTTCAGATAGCAAAGGGCGATTGTCACCTGCGCTCTGTGCACCGTCCCTCTTGTGGCAAAAAAGCTTTAGGTATGTATTCTTGTGAAATAATCCTTGATCTATTTGCTGCTATTCCTATCTGGTATTTACAAACCTGCTCCCCCCCACA
>JAODAL010084856.1:0-10783 GCA_025379985.1 Phyllomedusa bahiana
AAACCAAAAATCTATTACCTCGGACAGCCATTAGGGGGGGGCGTGACTAAGGACAGGGGATACAATCTTTTACCTCGGTATCACCAGTATGAGGGGGGGCTTACTATGGGACGGGGGGGAAACAACATTACCCCCTGGTATCACCAGATCGGGGGAGGCGTGACATAGGACGGGGGGATCCAATTATTACTCTGGTATCAGCCAGTATCAGGGGAGGCTGTGACTATAGGACAGGGGATACAATCTATTACTCTCTGGTATCAGGGGGAGGCTGTGACTATAGGACAGGGGGATACAATCTATTACTCTCTGTTATCAGCCAGAATCAGTGGGATACTGTGACAATAGTACGGGGGGGATACAATCTATTACCCCACTGGTATCAGGGGGAGGATGTGACTATAGGACAGGGGGATACAATCTATTACTCTCTGGTATCAGCCAGTATCAGGGGGAGGCTGTGACTATAGGACAGGGGGATACAATCTATTACTCTCTGGTATCAGCCAGTATCAGGGGGGAGGCTGTGACTATAGGACAGGGGGATACAATCTATTACTCTCTGGTATCAGCCAGTATCAGGGGAGGCTGTGACTATAGGACAGGGGGATACAATCTATTACTCTCTGGTATCAGCCAGTATTAGGGGAGGCCTCAGCAGGTTGTGTCCTTTCTCTTCTTCAGTTTTGGAGCTTGTGCGGGAATTCGCTGACTCCGAAGCGCGGGGTTTTTGGAAAGACTGGCGACCTGCAGACCATACTGTGCCTGGCGTGTGCGAGGGACGAGGTGACCTATTCGGGAGCGCTCAATGGAGACATCTATGTGTGGAAGGGGATGAACCTCGCGCGGACAGTCCAAGGGGCGCACACGGTGAGTGTGAGTGCTGGGACTTGTGGTTCTACACTCCCTGCTGTCTTCACGGTGTACTATCTTTCCTCATGCTTTTCTAGATCTCCGCTGGCTGTCAGTGACTGGAAACAGCTTACGAGTTTCTTGCAATGTGTCTATGTGGATCAGCGTTTTTTTCGACTGATACATTGTCACGTCCTCTCAGCTCCACTAATCCGTTCACCCCTTGTCTTCCAGGCAGGGATCTTCAGCATGAACGCCTGCGAGGAGGGATTTGCCACCGGCGGACGTGACGGCTGCGTGCGCCTGTGGGATTTAACTTTTAAACCAATTACTGTGATTGATCTCAGGGAAACAGACCAGGGATACAAAGGTGAGCGATGGCGGCGGCGGCGCCGGGTGGGCATCCGTCACCCTGAGCCCCTCACACCGCTCCTCACCCAGCTTTCCTGGAGTCCTGCACATCACATAAACTGTGTTCTGTACATAGTCCAGTATAATGACCCAGGGAGAACCGAACCCCATCAGCTATGTTGCTGCACAGTTAGTGCAGGAGCGGCGATGGCGACTTACTTACGAGAGGTTACACTGCATGGACTCTCGGGATTCTGGGAAAGCTGGGTGTCGGTCGGCCCATAATGTTGTGCATGTGATTGTTTGTTGTCGCCGCTGCTGCTCTCAATCTTCTTGGTATTGAGAGCTGCAGGTTGCGCTGTGCTTGGGTGATCTTTATTCTGCGGTGTCCCTGCAGCCTGAATGCCCTGTGTCGCCCCCTGTGACGCTGACCCTTCTGATTGCAGGTTTATCGGTGCGGAGCGTGTGCTGGAGGGGCGACCACATCCTGGTGGGCACGCAGGACAGCGAGATCTTCGAGGTTGTGGTGCACGAGCGCAATAAACCTTTCCTGATCATGCAGGGACACTGTGAGGGCGAGCTCTGGGCCCTGGCCGTCCATCCCACCAAACCGCTGGCGATTACCGGGAGCGATGACCGATCTGTGAGGTCTGTGGGATCCTCTCCTGGGGGAGGGTTTATTGGGGGGGTCTCCAGTGCTCGCTGGAGGTTGCAGAGTCAATTAAAATTTATAAATATTTCAGGGAGACACTTATTAAGGAGGCAGGAAAAGCCGCGTGACCACTGTATTCATTCCCAGCTTTCCCATCATCCTGAGGATCACGTCTGATTGTAAAGGAGCGGATGAGTCCGTGGATCTGAGAAATCACCTCCAGTATCACAGCCCCCATAGGAGGTCACTCAGCCTCTCTATAATCTGGATGATGACCTCCAGTATCTCAGCCTCTCTGTAATCTGGATGATGACCTCCAGTATCACAGCCCACATAGGAGGTCACTCAGCATCTCTGTAATCTGAATGATGACCTCCAGTATCACAGCCCCTATAGGAGGTCACTCAGCCTCTCTATAATCTGGATGATGACCTCCAGTATCACAGCCCCCATAGGAGGTCACTCAGCCTCTCTGTAATCTGAATGATGACCTCCAGTATCACCGCCCCCATAGGAGGGCACTCAGCCTCTCTATAATCTGAAATTTTGACCTCCAGTATCACAGCCCCCATAGAAGGTCACTCAGCCTCTCTATAATCTGAATGATGACCTCCAGTATCACAGCCCCCATAGGAGGTCACTCAGCCTCTCTATAATCTGAATGATGACCTCCAGTATCACAGCCCCCATAGGAGGTCAAACAGCTTCTCTATAATCTGAATGATGACCTCCAGTATCACAGCTCCCATAGGAGGGCGCTCAGCCTCTCTGTAATCTGGATGATGACCTCCAGTATCTCAGCCTCTCTATAATCTGGATGATGACCTCCAGTATCACAGCCCCCATAGGAGGTCACTCAGCCTCTCTGTAATCTGGATGATGACCTCCAGTATCACAGCCCCCATAGGTCGTCACTCAGCCTCTCTGTAATCTGGATGATGACCTCCAGTATCTCAGCCTCTCTGTAATCTGGATGATGACCTCCAGTATCACAGCCCCCATAGGAGGTCACTCAGCCTCTCTATAATCTGGATGATGACCTCCAGTATCACAGCCCCCCATAGGTCGTCACTCAGCCTCTCTGTAATCTGGATGATGACCTCCAGTATCTCAGCCTCTCTGTAATCTGGATGATGACCTCCAGTATCACAGCCCCCATAGGAGGTCACTCAGCCTCTCTATAATCTGGATGAAAGACCCCCAGTTTTCACAAGCCCCCATAGGAGGTCACTCAGCCTCTCTATAATCTGGATGATGACCTCCAGTAACACAGCCCCCATAGGAGGTCACTCAGCCTCTCTATAATCTGGATGATGACCTCCAGTATCTCAGCCTCTCTATAATCTGGATGATGACCTCCAGTATCTCAGCCTCTCTGTAATCTGGATGATGACCTCCAGTATCACAGCCCCCATAGGAGGTCACTCAGCCTCTCTATACTCTGAATGATGACCTCCATAATCACAGCCCCTATAGGAGGTCATTCAGCCTCTCTGTAATCTGAATGATGACCTCCAGTATCACAGCCCCCATAGGAGGTCACTCAGCCTCTCTGTAATCTGAATGATGACCTCCAGTATCTCAGCCTCTCTGTAATTTTGAATGATGACCTCCCTATCACAGCCCCCATAGGAGGTCACTCAGCCTCTCGTAATCTGAATGATGACCTCCCCGTACACAAGCCCCTATAGGAGTCACTCAGCCTCTCTGTAATCTGAATGAAAGACCTCCAGTATCTCAGCCTCTCTATAATCTGAATGATGACCTCCAGTATCACAGCCCCCCATAGGAGGTCACTCAGCCTCTCTATAATCTGGATGATGACCTCCAGTATCACAGCCCCTATAGGAGGTCATTCAGCCTCTCTGTAATCTGAATGATGACCTCCAGTATCACAGCCCCCATAGGAGGTCACTCAGCCTCTCTGTAATCTGAATGATGACCTCCAGTATCACAGCCCCTATAGGAGGTCACTCAGCCTCTCTGTAATCTGAATGATGACCTCCAGTAACACAGCCCCCATAGGTCGTCACTCAGCCTCTCTGTAATCTGGATGATGACCTCCAGTATCTCAGCCTCTCTATAATCTGAATGATGACCTCCAGTATCACAGCCCCCATAGGAGGTCACTCAGCCTCTCTATAATCTGAATGATGACCTCCAGTATCAAAGCCCCCATAGGAGGTCACTCAGCCTCTCTAAAAATCTGAATGATGACCTCCAGTATCACAGCCCCCATAGGAGGTCACTCAGCCTCTCTATAAGCTGGTTTATGACCTCCAGTAGCACAGCCCCTATAGGAGGTCACTCAGCCTCTCTGTAATCTGAATGATGACCTCCAGTATCACAGCCTCTCTGTAATCTGAATGATGACCTCCAGTATCACAGCCCCCATAGGAGGTCACTCAGCCTCTCTATAATCTGGATGATGACCTCCAGTATCACAGCCCCCATAGGAGGTCACTCAGCCTCTCTATAATCTGGATGATGACCTCCAGTATCTCAGCCTCTCTGTAAAACTGGATGAGACCTCCAGTATCACAGCCCCCATAGGAGGTCACTCAGCCTCTCTGTAATCTGAAGATGACCTCCAGTTTTCAAAAGCCTCCATAGGAGGTCACTCAGCCTCTCTGTAATCTGAATGATGACCTCCAGTAACACAGCCCCCATAGGAGGTCACTCAGCCTCTCTATAATCTGAATGATGACCCCCATATCACAGCCCCCATAGAAGGTCACTCAGCTTCTCTATAATCTGGATGATGACCTCCAGTATCACAGCCCCCATAGGAGGTCAAACAGCTTCTCTATAATCTGAATGATGATCTCCAGTATCACAGCCCCCATAGGAGGTCACACCGCCTCTCTATAATCTGGATGATGACCTCCAGTATCACAGCCCCCATTGGAGGTCATTCAGCCTCTCTATAATCTGGATGATGACCTCCAGTATCACAGCCCCCATAGGAGGTCACACCGCCTCTCTATAATCTGAATGATGACCTCCATATCACCGCCCCCATAGGAGTCACTCAGCCTCTTATAATCTGGATGATGAACCCCCAGTATCACAGCCCCCAAAGGAGGTCACTCAGCCTCTCTATAATCTGAATGATGACCCCAGTATCACAGCCCCCCTAGGAGGTTAAATCAGCCTTCAAAAACTGAATGATGACCTCCAGTATCACAGCCCCATAGGAGGTCCTCAGCCTCTCTATAATCTGGAAAGATGACCTCCAGTATCCAGCCCCTTCTCTGGTAATCTGGATGATGACCTCCAGTATCACAGCCCCCATAGGAGGTCACTCAGCCTCTCTTAATCTGAATTGATGACCCAGTATCACAGCCCCCATAGGAGGTCACTCAGCCTCTCTGTAATCTGGATGATGACCTCCTATCTCCCTCTCTATAACGTGAGACCTCCGATCACGGCCCCTAAGGGGTCATCAGCCTCTCAAATTGAATGTACCTCCTATCACAGCCCCCCTAGAGGCACTCACCCCTCTATAATTGTGATACCTCCAGTATCACAGCCCCCATAAGGTCACCAGCCCTCTATAATTGGATAGACTCCAGTACTCAGCCTCTCTGTAATTGGATGTGACCTCCAGATCACAGCCCCCGGGGTCCTCAGCCTCTCAAATCTGGATGACCCCCTTACAGTAATCCCCAGCCCTCTTTAAAACTGAAAATGCCTCCCTTCACAGCCCCATAAGGGACTCAGCCTTCTTAAACGAAAAATGACCTCCATTTCAAGCCCCCATGGGGGTACTAGCCTCTCTAAATCTGGATGTGACCTCCATACTCGCCTTCTTAACTGATGAAACCTCCAGTATCCAGCCCCCCCAAAGGGGGGGCATCAGCCCTCTGAATCGAATGAAGCCCTATCACCCCCCCATAGGAGGTCACTCACCTTCCCAAAATCGGATGAAACCTCCTATCTCAGCCTCTCTATTCGAATGGAACCCCAGTATCACAGCCCCATAAGGTCATCGCCTCTCTTAATCTGAATGATGACCTCCGTAAACAAAGCACCCATAGGAGTCAAACGAGCTTCTCTTTTTTCTGAATGCGATCTCCAGTATCACAGCCCCCATAGGAGGTCACTCAGCCTCTCTATAATCTGAATTATGACCTCCAGTATCACAGCTCCCATAGGAGGTCAATCAGCCTCTCTATAATCTGAATGATGACCTCCAGTATCACAGCCCCCATAGGAGGTGACTCAGCCTCTCTATAAGCTGAATGAAGACCTCCAGTATCACAGCCCCATTGGAGGTCACTTATCACTACTATAATCTGAATGATGACCTCCTGTACCAAGCCCCCATAGGAGGTCGCTCAGCCTCTCTATAATCTGAATGATGACCTCCAGTATCACAGCCCCCATAGGAGGTCACTCAGCCTCTCTATAAGGCTGTGTTAAATGGGAGGGGAGCAGATTGTATAAGGCTGTGTTATATGGGAAGGAAGCTATGTATAAATCTATGTTATATGGGGGAGCAGAGTGTATAAGGCTGTGTTATATAGGGGAGCAGTGTATAAGGCTGTGTTATATGGGGCAGCAGTGTATAAGGCTGTGTTTTATGGGGCAGCAGTGTATAAGGCTGTGTTTTATGGGGCAGCAGTGTATATGGTGTGTTTTAGGGGGGGAGAGCAGTGATAAGGGGTTATATGGGGGAGGCAGTGATAAGGCTGTGTTATATAAGGGGGTAGCAGTGTATAAGGCTGTTATATAAGGGGAGGAGTAGTGTATAAGGCTGTGTTATTTGGGGAGAGCATTGTATAAGGCTGTTATATGAGGGGGGGCAGCAATGTATAAGGCTGTGTTATATCGGTGATGGGAGCAGTGTATAAGGCTTTGTTATATGGGGGGCGTGTATAAAGGGGGTGTAATTGGGGGAGCAGTGAAAAGGGTGTTATATAAAGGGGGGGTACAGTGTATAAGGCGTGTTTTATTTGGGGTGCAGTGTATAAGGCTGTGTTATATAAGGGGAGGAGCAGTGTAAAAGGCTGTGTTTTTAAGGGGAGGAGCAGTTATAAGGGGTGTGTTATATGAGGGGGAGCAGTGTATAAGACAGTTAAATGGGGGAGCGGATAAAAGGGTGTTTTTGGGGGATAGGAGCAGAGTGTATAAGGGTGTGTTTTTATGGGGATAGGGCAAAGTGTATAAGGCGGTTTTTTGGGGGAGAGCAGTGTATAAGGCTGTGTTATATAGGGGGTAGCAGTGTATAAGGCTGTGTTATATAAAGGGGTAGCAGGGGTATAGGCGTTTATATAAAAGGGGGGAGCAGGTATAAGGTGTGTTTTTTGAGGGGGGAGCGGTAAAGACAGTTTTAAATGGGGAGCGTGTATAAAAACTGTGTTATATGGGGGGCAGTGTAAAAGGCGTGTTATATAAGGGGAGACGTGTTTTGCTGTTTATGGGGGATAGGGGGCAGAGTGTATAAAGCTGTGTTATATGGGGCAGCAGTGTATAAGGCTGTGTTATATCGGTGATGGGAGCAGTGTATAAGGCTGTGTTATATGGGTGATGGAAGCAGAGTATAAGGCTGTGTTATATGGGTGATAGGAGCAGAGTGTATAAAGCTGTGTTATATGGGGCAGCAATGTATAAGGCTGTGTTAATGGGATGGAGCAGTGTTAAGGGTTGTTTATGGGTGATGAAGCAAAAGATAAAGGGGTGTTATTGGGGAGAGCGTGTATAAGGCTGTGTTATAGGGGAGAGCAGGTATAAGGGTGGTTTATGGGGAGAGCAGTGTTAAGGCTGTTTATATGGGGGAGAGCGTGGGATAAAGGCTGTTTTATGGGGGAGAGCAGTGTATAAGGGTGTTTTATGAGGGGAGAGAGGTATAAGGCTGTGTTATACGAGGGGAGAGCAGTGTATAAGGCTGTGTTATTTGGGGGGGAGAGCAGTGTATAAACTGTGTTTTGGGGGGGGAGCGGGTATAAGGCTGTGTTATTTAAAGGGGAGAGCATGTATAAAGGGTGTGTTTATTAGGGGGGAGCAGTTAAAGGCTGTGTTTAATGGGGGGGGGACAGTGTATAAAGCTGTGTTATATGGGTGATGGGGGCAGATGTATAAGGCTTTTGTTATATGGGTGATGGAGCGCTGTACAAGACGTGTTATATGGGGGATGGGAGCGACTGTACAAAACGGGGTTTTTGGGGGGAAAGTGAATCTAGCAGCTACAGACTCAGTAATTGCCTAGATCCTTCACATAGAGCTGGGAGATGAGCATAGAGTGGCTCACATCTCGTGCTACAGGATTGATCCATTGTTCTCTACAGATTATTTCCTTCTATCTCGTGCTACATAATTGATCCATTGTTCTCTACAGATTATTTCCTTCTATCTTGTGCTACAGGATTGATCCATTGTTCTCTACAGATTATTTCCTTCTATCTCGTGCTACAGGATTGATCCATTGTTCTCTAAGATTCCTTTCTATCTCGTGCTACAGGATTGATCCATTGTTCTCTACAGATTATTTCCTTCTATCTCGTGCTACAGGATTGATCCATTGTTCTCTACAGATTATTTCTTTCTATCTCGTGCAAACGGGATTGATCCATTGTTCTCACAGATATTTCCTCTACCGTTCTACGGATTGATCCATTGTTCTCTACAGATTATTTCTTTCTATCTCGTTCGGTTTGTTATTTGCTACTTTGAATCCACAAACCGGTTTCATCGCTTCAGCTGTAATCAATGACTATGTGACCGTCTGTGCTACAACTAAGGGTCTTTGCTTCATGGTCTGAAACGCGTGGGACTGTTTCCCTGTCGCCGGACACCATCGTTCTGATTTTGCTGTAATGCAATGATCCCCGCGGTCCGTGCGCTTCTGAACATAGTTTGGGGAGCTGGATATACATTTTTCTATACAGACTCCATCCTGACCCACCAGGGCTCACACCATACACCTGAAATGTGAGGCGTGTCCACAGGACTGAAGATGATGAAGAAGCTCCTAACAATCACCAATACTTACAGGACAGAGGCCGTACCCTGACCCACCAGGGCTCACTATGCATACCTGCGCCAGTCTCTGCTGACCCTCGGCATCTGCTGGTTTACCCACAGCCCTTTTAGCTTCTTCTATGAGGTTTCCGGCCTTGTCCATGACATCTCCGGCACACTCTAACATTGCGTTCTGCACGGCCGGATCTGAAGAGTTGGCAGCCACACCACGACCAGCCTGTGCCAAAGACTTCAGCGCCTGGGCGACATCACGTGCTGCACGGCCTGAGGAGGAAAAAGAGGGACATGAGCAACAGGAAAGGGGAGGAAGAAGAAACAGAGGACAACATCAGGAGACGAGGAGGAAGAGGAGCACAAAGAAGAGGGACATGAGGAACAGGAAAGGGGAGGAAGAAGAAACAGAGGATAATGTCAGGGGACGAGGATTACAGAGAAGAGGGACATGAGGAACAGAGAAGGAAGCCAAGGACAACGTCAGGAGATGAGGAGGAAGAGTGCAGAGAAGAGAGATGAGGCTAAGGATGAGGTCCGGAGATAAGGAGGAAGAAGAGTGCAGAGAAGAGGGAAATGAGGAACAGAGAAGGAGAGGAAGAAGAAACAGAGGACAACGTCAGGAGACGAGGAGAACGAGGATTACAGAGAAGAGGGACATGCGGAACAGAGAAGGAAGCCAAGGATAACATCAGGAGATGAGGAGGAAGAAGAAGACAGAGAAGAGAGAGGAAGCCAAGGACAATGTCAGGAGATAAGGAGGAAGATCAGTACAGAGAAGAGGGACATGAGGAACAGAGAAGGTGAGGAAGCCAAGGACAACATCAGGAGATGAGGAAAAATAAGAGTGCAGAGAAGAAGGACATGGGGATCAGAGACGGTGAGGAAGCCAAGGACAACGTCAGGAGATGAGGAAGAAGAAGAGTGCAGAGAAGAGGGACATGAGGAAGAGAGAAGGAAACCAAGGACATCATCAGGAGATAAAGAGGAAGATGATTACCGAGAAGAAGGACATGAGGAGGAAGAGTGCAGGGAAGAGAGAGGAAGCCTACGACAACGTCCGAAGATGAGGAGGAAGAAGAGTGGAGAAAAAAGGTACATGAGGAATGGAGAAGGAGAGGAAACCAAGGACAATGTCAGGAGATGAGGAAGAAGAAGAGTGCAGAAAAAAGGTACATGAGGAATGGAGAAGGAGAGGAAACCAAGGACAACTTCAGGAGATGAGGAAGAAGAAGGGTGCAGAGAAGAGGGACATAAGGAACAGAGAAGGAGAGGAAACCAAGGACAACGTCCAAAGATGAGGAGGAAGAAGAGTGCAAAGAAAAGGGACATGAGAAACGGAGAAGGAAAGGAAGCCAAGGACAACGACAGGAGATGAGGAGGAAGAAGAGTGCAGAGAAGAGGGACATGAGGAACAGAGAAGGAAGCCAAGAACATCATCGGGAAATAAGGAGCAAGAGGAGTACAGAGAAGATGGACCAGAGGACCAGAAAAGAAGGACAACATCAGGAGATAAGGAGGAAAAAGAGTGCAGAGAAGAGAGAAAACCAAGGACAACATCAGATGAGGAGGAAGAAGAGAGCAGAGAAGAGGGACATGGAGAACAGAGACGGTGAGGAAGCCAAAGACAACGTCAGGAGATCAGGAAGACGAAGAATGGAGAGAAGAGAAAGGAAGCCAAGGACAGCATCAGGAGATGAGGAAGAAGAGTGCAGAGAAGAGAGAGGGAGCCAAGGAGAACATCAGGAGATGAGGAGGAAGAAGAGTGCAGAGAATAGAGAGGAAGCCAAGGACAATGTCAGGATATGAGGAAGAAGAAGAGTGCAGAGAAAAGGGACATGAGGAACGGAGGAGGAGAGGAAGACAAGGACAACATCAGGAGATGAGGAAAAAGAGTGCAGAGAAGAGGGAGAAAACCAAGGACAACATCGAGAGAGGGGGAAAAGTAGGGAA
>JAODAL010084857.1:0-10783 GCA_025379985.1 Phyllomedusa bahiana
GTTATTTTATGTGCCTCCTAATTATCGGGAAAAAAAGGCCGCTATAATAATGGATTTGCCTCCTACCTATAGAGAAACCCTAAAAGGCCCCGTTAAAAAGTTTTTGGAAGTCCCCCCCCAAATAAAGGGTAACATAAGGCATTATGTAATGGGGTCCCTCCTACTATAGGGTAACCTAAGGCAGGATTTAATTGGGTTCCCTCCTATATTTAGAGTAACTTTAAAGGAGTTTTAGTATATGGATGTCCTCCCACTTTTAAAAGGGGGAAAATAAGGCAGGGTATAGTATAAGGGTTCCCCCCCAAATTAGGGTTAAAATAAAGGAAGCTATAGTATATGGAAATTTTTCCCCCTACTATAGGGTAAAAAATAAGGCAGTTTATAAAGTTTTTCCCCGGGAATAAGGGGTTAATATATGAGTTAACATAAAAAGGGAGCTATAGGAAAATTTGGGTTCCCTCCTACTTTAGGGGTAAAATAAGGCAGCTAAATAAATGGTGCCCCTACTTTTAGGGGAAATAACAAATTTGGCCCCCACTTTTCAAAAATTTAAAATGGATGTCCCTCCTATATAGGGTAACATAAGGCACTATAATATGGATGTCCTCCTACCCATAGGGTAAACATAAGGCAGCTAAAGTAAATGGATTTGCCCCCTACTATAAGGGGAACATAAGGCAGTATAAATAATGGGGTGTGCCCCCTACTAAAGGGTTAAACAAAAGGGATTTTTTAAATATATGGGAAGTCCCTCAATATAGGATAAAAATTAAAAGGGAGCTAAAAGTATATGGGTGCCCCCCCTATATGGGGGAAATAAGGCAGCTATGTAAATGGAAAAGTCCCCCTTTCTAAAAGGGTAAAAAGGCATTTTGTATATGGAAACCCCCCCTACTATAGGGTAACATAAGGCGTTTTAGAAATGGATGCCCTCCTACATAGGGTAAAAATAAGGGAGCTATAGTATATGGATTCCCCCCCTCTTAAGGTAACAAAAGGAGCTATAGTATATTGGGTGTCCCTCCTACTATAGGATAACATAAGGCAGCTATAGTAAAAAGGATATCCCTCCTACTTTATATAAAACCCTAAAAGGGAGCTAAGTAAAATGAAATTTTTTCCTATAAGTAATAAAATAAGGGATTTATAATAAAATAGGGTTCCCTCCAAATATAGGGGAACATAAGGCAGTATTTGTTTTAAAAGGATGTCCCCCCTACTAATAGGAACCTAAAGGGAGCTAAATATATGGATGTCCCCCCTAAATATAAGGGGTAACCCTAAAGGGAACTAATTTTATTTGGATGTCCTCCTACTATAGGGTAACATTAGGCAGCAATTTTTTTTATGGTGTGCCTTCCCACTATGGGGGAAAATTAGGCAAGCAAAATATATGGAGTCCCTCCTACTATAAAGTAAAATAAGGCAGTATAGTATATGGTGTCCCCCCTATAAAAAAGGGTAATAAAAGGCCCCCCTTTAAAAAAAGTTAAAATAGATTCCTCCTACTATAGGTAACAAAGGCAGTATAGTATAGGATGTCCCCCCACTATAGGGTAACATAGGGATTTTTGTATATGATGTCCTCCTACTATAGGGTAACATTAAAGGCAGCTAATATATTATATAGTCCCTTTTTTTAACTATAGGGTAAATTGGCAGCTATAATATATGGATGTCCCTCCTACTATAGGGTAACATAAGGCAGCTATAGTATATGGATGTCCCTCCTACTATAGGGTAACATAAGGCAGCTATAGTATATGGATGTCCCTCCTACTATAGGGTAACATAAGGCAGCTATAGTATATGGATGTCCCTCCTACTATAGGGTAACATAAGGCAGCTATAGTATATGGATGTGCCTCCTACTATAGGGTAACATAAGGCAGCTATAGTATATGGATGTCCCTCCTACTATAGGGTAACATAAGGCAGCTATAGTATATGGATGTGCCTCCTACTATATAGAGTAACATAAGGCAGCTATAGTATATGGATGTCCCTCCTACTATAGGGTAACATAAGGCAGCTATAGTATATGGATGTCCCTCCTACTATAGGGTAACATAAGGCAGCTATAGTATATGGATGTCCCTCCTACTATAGGGTAACATAAGGCAGCTATAGTATATGGATGTCCCTCCTACTATAGGGTAACATAAGGCAGCTATATATATGGATGTCCCTCCTACTACAGGTTAACATAAGGCAGTTATAGTATATTGGGTGTCCCCTCTAAAATATATAGGAGTTTTTAAATAATTGGCAGCTATAGTATATGATGCCCCCCCTACTATAGGGTAATATAAGGCAGCCCATAATATATGGATGTCCCTCCTACAATAAAATAAGGCACTTAAATAATATGTTCCCTCCTACTATAGGGTAACATAAGGCAGCTATAATATATGGATGTCCCTCCTACTATAGGGTAACATAAGGCAGCTATAGTATATGGATGTCCCTCCTAATATAGGGTAACTTAAGGCATTTATAGTATATAGATGTCCCTCCTACTATAGGGTAACATAAGGAAGCTATAGTATATGGATGTGCCTCCTACTATATAGAGTAACATAAGGCAGCTATAGTATATGGATGTCCCTCCTACTATAGGGTAACATAAGGCAGCTATAATATATGGATGTGCCTCCTACTATAGAGTAACATAAGGCAGCTATAGTATATGGATGTGCCTCCTACTAAAAGGGTAACATTTAAAGGGAGCTAAGTATATGGATGTGCCTCCTATATATAGAGTAACTAAGGCACTATAGTATATGAATGTCTCCTACTATAAGGGTAACATAAGGCAGTATAATATGGATGTGCCTCCTACTATATAGAGTAACATAAGGCAGTATAGTATAAGGATGTCCCTCCTACCCATTAACATAAGGGAGCATGTAATGAAATTTCCCCTAATAAGGCAAGCACTAGTAATGGGGGTCCCTCACTATAGAGTAACATAAGGCAGCTATAATATATGGATGTGCCTCCTACTATATAGAGTAACATAAGGCAGTTATAGTATATGGATGTCCCTCCTACTATAGGGTAACATTAGGCAGCTATAGTAATGGAGTCCCCCCACTATGATAAAATTTAAGGGATAAAGTAATGGGATGCCCTTTACTATAGGGTAACATAAGGCAGCTTAAATATATGGATGTCCCTCCTACTATAGGGTAACATAAGGCAGCTTAAATATATGGATGTCCCTCCTACTATAGGGTAACATAAGGCAGCTATAGTATATGGATGTCCTCCCACTATAGGGGAACTAAGGGACTTAGTATAGGATGTCCCTCCTACTATAGGGTAACATAAGGCAGCTATAGTATATGGATGTCCCTCCTACTATAGGGTAACATAAGGCAGTTATAAGACCTACGGCACAGTTTAAGGAATGCCTCAGATATGGATGCACCTCTCACTGTGGGGTAACGGTAACATAATAGGGGTACCTGCCCCTTTATAGGGCCTGGGGTCTGCAACACAGAAAGATTACCGTCGTATCATCAGTATTCACCAGAGAGGGGCGATCAGACAAAAACAGGAGCTGCTCTCCAGCTGCGAGAGATTTGTACAAGGACGGGAAGAGGAGGCAAAAAAAACCCTTCACAAATAACCGCGCCGCGTTCTCTCACCACCTGCAACCTAATATCTGCAGAGCAGGCCAGGATGCAATCTCCCTAATTCCTGGCACCGCTGGAGCTGCACGGAGGATCCACAAGGACAGGACGGTGGAGACAGGGGTGCGCACTAAGTATATGGGGTAAACAGGGAAAGGTACAGGATGGACCAGGCTGAGCAGGGGGTCTGCTATTGGCAGGAAGAAAGGGGGTATAATATAAAGTATACACATGCTGTACAGCGCTGCACCTCCCGGAGAGCACATGCCTGGCAGGGGCACTCGCTGGAAATGGTGCCTACAGGTAACCAGCACATTCAGGTGCTGCCTGCCATATGCTTACTAAAATGACATGAGGGACTCCACTGCAGTGAGACCTCCCTGTTCCTGTAATCCCCCCTCTAAACAGGTGCTGTCAGCGTCCCGGACATGTGTGTATCTGTATATTTTTTACCTAGAACTGTGGTGTCAAACGGCGTCCCTCCAGCTGTTGGGAAACTACAACTCCCATCATGCCCACTGTTATAGATCATACAAATGCATGATGGGAGTTGTAGTTTCCCAACAGCTGGAGGGACGCAGTTTGACACCTGCGACCTAGAACATTGCACCGTGTCACTCCTCTTCTATCCCAAATAAACTGTTCAGAAGGTCCGATCATCTATGGGGCACACTCGGACCATGCCCGCTAGTGTAAGAACATGCTTTATTGAGGAGGAGAATGCGAACACCCAGTTGACAATGTATGCAAACATTTCCAGGAGAAACAACAGGAAAAGCACAACAGAGTTCGAATTAAAGCTGCTCCAGAACTGTGTTTTTTAAAGAGACCCTGTCACATTGTTTTTGCCCCCCCCCCCCTCTGGCTGAGGGCAGCACAAGCTAGTGTCAGAGCTGCTGTTTCCAGCGCTGTGTCCCTTATTCTGTAAGATGCTGGAGTTTTAGAGCATTTACCCCTCAAATCTTATTCATGAGCAGGTGTTAGCCCCACCCACCAAATGCTAGCCCCGCCCACTGACCGGTATTCACATGTTTCTACCTATTCAAAGAAATAGGTTAATCAGTTGTGAGGTGGGTGGAGCTAGCCTCAGGTGGGCGGGGCATGAATTAAACAGACTCTTCATGAAAAGTTGGACTCTTTTCTGGCTGTAAACTGCAGATTTGAGCAGTAAGTAGCTGAAACTCCAGCATCTTACAGAATACGGGACACAGCGCTGGAAACAGCGGGCCACATGTATGAAACAGTTTTGGTCTAAAACTCACTTTTTTTCCCCCTAGGTTTCTATGGGGAAAAAAGTGAGTTTTAGACCAAAACGGTTTCATACATGTGGCCCAGCATGTCTGACACTGGCTTGTGCTGTCCTCAGCAAGGGCGGCATCATCTATGTGATAGGTTCCCTTTAATACCTGCCCTATGAAATTACGTCAGGAGAACTCTCTTCAAGATGGAAATCTATATTAGGGAAAATTCTGCCTGTTAAAGGGAATGTGTCCTCAGGAAATGCCATATTGTTTATCTCATGTTTTTTTTCTCTAATTTTCCATATCTCTATCAATATTTTTTTTTTTTTAAATACTGAAGTTTTACAGTTTTCACTTTGGCCACTAAGCCTAATAATAGTCTGACACTTCCTGTTCTGTAGAGAAAGATTTTCAGTAGCCTCCTCATTATCAGCACAGGTAGGAGTACACTGAAAGGAGACACCAGTGTGAATTGATAACACAAGATCCACCAGTCACAAGAGATGTCACAGTTCACCCTTTCACCTCCCCGCACACTGATTTCTTCCCAGGTCACAGAGCATGCCTAGAAAACTCTCCTATATAAGTCTTAAGGCTCCTATGTGCATGAAGCTTCTGTAAAGTACCTCTCTAAATGCTGTTAAAAACAACTCAGGTAAAATTGTCTCCCCCCAAAATCATATACAAACAATAGAATTAAAAAAATCTACAAATCAGAAAATAAAAATGGCCAAGAAAAAAAAAAAAGAATATGCATCAATATCTTGTTTTAACTAGTAAAGAAAAAAACCTGGCATCAGATTCCCTTTAAATATGGCAGCCTTCTTTCAAAAGGGGCACCGCGCCCTTCAAAAGCATTGGTGTTGTATTGCAGCTCAATCGACTGCAGTGAATAGGGCTGAACTGCAAAACCATACACAACCTGTGGACAGGAGTGGTGCTGTTTTTGAAAGGAAGCAGCCATGTTTTTCTAATCCTGAGCAATCCCTTTAAGGACGACTGTTCATGTCTCAGTAAGTCAGGGTAGAACGCGTCAGTTACTTACTGCAGTTTCTCTCTTCAAATTGTCAGACCTTTCAAACAAGAGTGACAACAGGAAGTTCTGACCATTCAAGCAAAAGTGACTACAGTAAGTTCCGCCATATTGGTTGTCAGCTTTAAATTGGCTTCTAATAAACCAATATGGCGGCACTTCCTGTTGTCACTTTTGCAAAAATGGTGATGTCAGCCAGGGCCGCCATCAGAAATTTCAGGGCCCCATACAGCTGAAGCGTCTGGGCCCCCCCTTCCCCTTAAACCCCGCTTGCAGCGGGCCCCCTTCAGTCACCGGGCCCCGTACGGCAGTACCACCTGTACTGCCTTTACGGCGGCCCTGATGGCAGCTAGAACAGAAAAAAGTCAATATGTCTGTAAGTAAAAATAAGATCAGTATCAAACCTCTGACATCCTGATGTATGCCCCTTGCAGCCCCATAATCTAAGCAGCGCAGGTATCGCTGGTTACGTGGATATCCCTGACCGCTCTGAGGTGCGGGCTGATCATGTAGATGATGGCGGGCGATGACAGCTTGGCCTGTATAAACAGTTCAGCATCTGAGGGGTGGCGGGCAGCCTGCCACTTCCATGTCTCATTGTTCAGACACCTGGTCACCGAGCTCACATTAGACAGAAGTGTTGCATTTAGTCAATTAGATGAAGAGAAGATTTGGCAAGCGCGTTGCCAGTCTACAGCCCCTGTGACCTAAAAATTCGAATGGGGAACGCGGGCCAGCCTATTACCCCAAGAGGATTGATATGATGTCCCGGGCCCCCCTGGGGGGGTACTGCCGGCGGGCCCCGGGGAAATGTTTTTAAATTTCATCAGTGCAGGGGGTGTGGAATAAAAAAGAAAAAAGGGGCTGAGCCGCACTGCTCTAATAGCAGGCCTGTTATAAGCTACCGGTCCTAGAGGTGTGCGGGTCTCTCATATTATACATATGTCCTAGAGGTGTCTAAATAAATACACGGGGAGGGAGCAAATCTCTGCCCTAATACATCAGTCTCAGAGGTGCGTAGGGTCTCTATGATCTAATACATCAGTCTCAGAGGTGCGTAGGGTCTCTATGATCTAATACATCAGTCTCAAGGTGCGAAAAGGGGGCCCTCTATGTCAAATACATCAGTTCAAGGTGCGTAGGGTCTCTATAATCTAATACATCAGTCCTAGAGGTGTGAAAATCTTCAATACCTGTCCTAGAGGTATGTTAAAAATGACGAGTCCTAAAGGTGTAATTGTTTTTAATCAAAAAAATTTTTGGTCTTGAAAATGCTCAAAATACATTAGTCCTAGAGGTGCTTGTATCTCTGATTCAATATATCAGTCCTAGGGGTGTGCAAACTCGCCAGTCTTTCCCCTAAAAGGGTTTTTGTCACTATAATCTTCAGTCCTAGTGGTGTTCACGCTTGCTTAATACACATCCTAAGGGTGTGCAGGTCTTTGTCCTAACACATCAGTCCTAGAGGTGTGCAAGTCTCTGCCCTAATAAATGAGTCATAGACAAGTTGCCAACTTTTGAAAATGAAAAAGCAGAAGAATGTAGGGGGGGCGGCGCGCTTAGCGCCCCGGGGGAAAAATTTTTGCATGAACACCCCATTTTGTTTTTTCCCACCCCCCTTCAAAAAAGCCACACCCCCTCCACCTAACTGCAAAAAGGGTTTGGAAGAAAGCAGGTAGAGCCCTTATAGCCAGGTAGTAGCCCCCCATAACCAGTAGTTTCCCCTTAACAGGCCGGAGAGCCCCCTTGTACCAAGTAATGCCCCCTTGTAGCCAGGTAGAGCCAATTTTTACCATGTAGATGCCCCCCCCTTTTTTAGCCAGGGGGTGCCCCCCATTGTTTTGCCAGGGAGGTGCCCCCCCTTTGTTGCCCAGGGAGTGCCCCCCATTGTTAGCCAGTAGGGCCCCCTTGTTAGCCAGGGAGTGCCCCCCTTTTTGCCAGGGAGTGCCCCATTGTTAGCCCCGGGAGATGCCCCATCTGTAGCCCCGGTATCCCCATCTGTTGCCGGTATGCCCCAACTTTAGCCGGTGATGCCCCCTCTGTTGCCGGAATCCCCATCTGTTAGCCCTTTTGATGCCCCCTCTGTTTCCGTAGTGCCCCCTCTGTTTCCAGGAGTGCCCCCTTTGTTGCCAGGGAATGCCCCCCTTTGTTTCCCGGTAGTGCCCCCTCTGTTGCCCGGGAGAGTCCCCTTGTTTCCAGGTAGGTCCCCTCGTTGCCGGTATCCCCCCTGTTGCCAGGAGTGCCCCCCTTTGGTTTCCAGGGATGCCCCCTTTTTTGCAGGTAGTTTGGGCCCCCCCTTTGCCAGGGGTGCCCCCTCTGTTGAGGTAGTGCCCCCCTGTTTTCCAGGTATTGCCCTCTCTGTTTTGCCAGGTAAGCCCCCCGAAGCTAATAAAAATCAAATAATAACATCCCTTATTACCAGGGTCCGCGAGCGGGGGCCCCTCCGGACGATCTCCCCACGGGCAGGGGGAAGGAGAGGCCCGCTTCATCCCCCGCAGCCGCGGTCACTTCCCCCCGGCCCTTGACCTGTATATCGGGGCACACAAAACCCGGGGCCTACATACAGGGGAGGAGGGAGGGGGGAGCGATCCCCCTCCTCCTCCTCCCCCCAAGTGAACCGTGGGGGGGTGAGCAGCCGCTGCGGGCCCCTTCACCCGCTGTGGAGCGGTCCGGCGGCGAAGAAAGGCACCCCGCTCTCTTGCCCGCGGTAAAATTTAAAAGGGCCCCCCCCGCCTGCAGGCGGGGGGGGGAATGCCAAAGCCCCCGGGCGGGCGGGAGGGGTCCCCAAAAAGCGGGGCCCCCCCCCCAAAAACGGGGGGGTTGGAGTATGGGTTTTGAGGTCTCCAAAATTTTACTCAGGAGCTTAGTCCTAGAGGTGTCACATCTCTGCAATACCACCTTATTCCTAGTGATGTGTGCACCTCCGCTCAAATATATCCGTCACAGAAGTGCTTTTATATGCTAGTCCTAGAGGTATCTAAATGCCAGCTCAGATCTGGAGGTGTGCAAGTCTCTGCTCTTACACATGAATCCTTGAGGTCTCCAAATCTTAGTCATAGAGGTGTCACATCTCTGCTATACCACGCCATTCCCAGTGATGTGCGGGTCTCTGCTCTAGTAGATCTGTCCTAGGGGTGTGCAAGTTATTGCTCTTATATGTTAATTTAAGTGTCTAAGTCTCTGCTTAAATACCTTAGTCCTAGAGGTGTCACATCTCTGCTGTGTCAGTCCTAGTGATGTGTGCACCTCTGCTCAAATATATCAGTCATAGAGGTGCTTTTATACGCTAGTCCTAGAGGTAAATGCCAGCGGAGTTCTAAAAGTGTCTATACTAAATATAGGAGTCTCTGTATCTAGCAGGTGCCTAAATCTCTTCTAATAGCCATTAGTCAGAGGTTTCTGTATCTGCGCTAATGAAGTCGTAAAGTTGCCCGCATCCTCCGCTCCTAATCTCCAGTCCTAGAGGTGTCATCACTTTTACTGGCTTTCAAGCATGAAAAACCAAGGACCTTGCAGAGTCCAAATTGCAGCCTGTGTCCACCGGTTAGTGCCAGCCGTATTGTCAGTCCAATGTTTACCCCGAGTGTGGCAGACTGCAATATGTGCAGACACGGAGCCTGCCAGACGTCATCATTCACTGGGCCCGGAGGCTGCTCAAGACTGTCCAAAAATCCGGATATTAGCATAATGCAGCATACCGGCCCCGATGCAATCCAAGCGTCTGCAAGGGACAGTAATGCAGACACCGGCACAAGGCTACAGGGTCTGCACCGCGTCCGGGCCAGACGGCAATCTACAGGAATAATATTTAGTTTATAATCTACAAACACTTAATAACACGGCCAGGGTCAGTGCTGATAGCATACCCCATAGTGGGCGACATATCCTAAACTGCACATACAAGTCATGATCATACTGCCCTGGTTATAACAACATCTGTGATTAATATCTGTATAGACATTCTGATTACCGTATATACTCGAATATAAGCCCCCTCCCCCGCACCTTTGAAGTATACTGGAGCGCGATCCAAACACCTGAAATGTGGACTACGTAAACCACTTGCTATTCAAAGGATTAGTAATTGCAGCCCCTACTGCAGCGCAAATCCGGCCGAGTACGGCGCCAATCCCGGCCCAATAAGCCGTGTGAACGAGGCCTAATACACCGTGTGAACATACCCTAAGGCAATGTTCAGACGGCTTATTGCCGACGTAATTGTGGGGACGGATTTCGCCGGCTGCCATGCAACGGGGGCGGGGCAGGGGGCCGGCAGCTCGCTGGCCCCATAGACCGTCATTATTCACGGCGTGTACACGCCGTAAATAATTGACATGTCACTTTGGTTGCTATGGGCAACTAGGATAGTCTTAGGCCAAGTTCACACTGCTTAATTACACCCCGGAGCGGGGGGCCGGCACCACGCCCGCCCATAGACCCATCATTATAGCCGGCGCGAAAACGCCGCTGGTAATTCACATGTCCCCTTTCTCCCCCCGCGGCGGATTCTCCGAGCGGGAAGAGGAGACGGAATCCATATTCCAAGAGAACTGTGCATTACCGTAATGACTGGGACGGATTTCAGCCGTACTGGAGCGCAAATACGGCGCTCAATACGGCTGAAATCAGTCCCAAAATAAGCCGTGTGAACGAGGCCTTAGAAGTTCTACAGCAGCTGAGACGTGTTTTACAGTGGGTACGGAAAGTATTCAGAACCCTTACATTTTTCACTCTCTTTCATTGCACCCATTTGGTAAGATCAAAAAGTAAACTTTTTTGCTCATTAATGCACACTCTGCCCCCCCCTCCCATCTTGAAAGAAAAAAAACCCAGAAATGCAGATATTTTTGCAAAGGTATTTAAAAAAAAAA
>JAODAL010084858.1:0-10782 GCA_025379985.1 Phyllomedusa bahiana
GAAAACACTATGTGATACAAGAGGGAGGACTCCCTTATACCGCCCCATCCCCATCCTGCTACCACAGTGTATGGACACTATGTCATACAAGATGGGGACGCGCCTTATACCGCCCAATCACCTCCTGCTCCCACAGTGTATGGATGCATGTCATACAAGTGAAAGACGCGCTCTTATACTGCCCGATCACCTACTTTCTACCACAGTGTATGGATACTATGTCATACAAGATGGAGGACACGCCCTTATACCGCCTGATCCCCTCCTGCTACCACAGTGTATGGATACATGTTATACAAGATGGAGGACGTGCCCTTATACCGCCCGATCACCTCCTGCTACCACAGTGTATGGATACTATGTCATACAAGATGGAGGACGCGCCCTTATACCGCCCCATCACCTACTTCTACCACAGTGTATGGATACTATGTCATACAACGTGGAGGATGCGCCCTTATACCACAATCACCTGCCGCTACTACAGTGTATGGATTCTATGTCATACAAGATGGAGGATGCTCCCTTATACTGCCCGATCACCTACTTCTACCACAGTGTATGGATACTATGTCATACAAGATGGAGGACACGCCCTTATACCGCCTGATCCCCTCCTGCTACCACAGTGTATGGATACTATGTCATACAACGTGGAGGATGCGCCCTTATACCACAATCACCTGCCGCTACTACAGTGTATGGATTCTATGTCATACAAGATGGAGGATGCTCCCTTATACTGCCCGATCACCTACTTCTACTACAGTGTATGGATACTATGTCATACAAGATGGAGGACGCGCTCTTATACTGCCTGATCACCTCCTGCTACCACAGTGTATGGATACTATGTCATACAAGATGGAGGACGCGCCCTAATACCCCCCCTCCCCATCACCTCCTGCTACCATAGTGCATGAATACGAAGGCATACAAGATGGAGCACGCGCTCGCATACTGCCCGATCACCTCCTGCTACCACAGTGTATGGATACATGTCATACAAGATGGAGCACGCGCTCGCATACAGCCCGAACACCTCCTGCTACCAAAGAGGATGAATACTATGTCAAACAAGAAGGAGGACACGTCCTTATGCCACAATCACCTCCTGCTACCACAGTGCATGGATACGAAGGCATACAAGATGGAGGACGCGCTCTTATACCCGACATCGCCTCCTTCTACTATAGTGAATAGATGCTGTGATACAAGATGGAGGACATGCTCTTATACCGACCAATCACCTCCTGCTACCACAGTGTATGGCTACTATGTCATACAAGATGGAGGATGCGCTCTTATACCCATCACCTCCTTCTACTATAGTGAATAGATGCTGTGTGATAAAAGATGGAGGATGCGCTATTATACCGCCCAATCACTTCAAGTACCACAGTGCACGGATAATATGTCATACATGATGGATGACGCACTCATTTCTCCCATTACCTCCTGCTACCACAGTGCATGGATACTATGTCATACAAGATGGAGGAGGCGCTTGCATACTGCCCGATCACCTCCAGATACCACAGTGTATAAATATTATGTCATACAAGATGGAGGACGCGCCCTTATACCCTCCCCCATCCCCTCCTGTTATCACAGTGTATGGATACTAGGTCATACAAGATGGAGGACGCGCCCTTATACCCTCCCCCATCCCCTCCTGTTATCACAGTGTATGGATACTAAGTCATACAAGATGGAGGACGCCCTTATACCCTCCCCCACCCCCTCCTGTTATCACAGTGTTTGGATACTAGGTCATACATGATGGAGGACGCGCCCTTATAACCTCCCCCCTTCCCCCTGTTATCACAGTTTTAGGATACCCAAATCATACAAGATGGAGGAGGCGCCCTTTAATTTTAATCCCCCCCCCTCCTTGAAACTCAGTGTATGGATACTGGGGCTTACAAATGGAGGGGGGCCTTTTCCCCCCCCACCCCCCCCTGTTTTCACAGTGGGTTTGGGGTATTGGTTAAACATGATGGAGAAGGCGCACTTTCACCCCAATCCCCCTCCCTTTCCACAGTGTATAATTCTTATTCCCTACAAAATGGGGGAAAGCGCTATTTTTTTTTAAAAAAAAGCCCATTTTAAACCCCTGCTTTCCCCAGGGAAAAAAAAAAAATGGGAAAAATATCAGACCGGAAAAAAGGGAAATGCAATCAATCGGCCCGCCTAAAGGGGGGGGGGGGGGGGGGAGAGAAATTAGGAAAAATCGGAATCTTGCCCAAAAAAGGAAGGGAACCAAGGGCATCCCGCATGAAAATCGGGAGAAACCCAATTTAGAATCCCGCAGACAAAAAAAAAAAAAGTGCATTTTAAAGGAGGGGGGGCGTGCAGGTAAAAAGGGGGGAAACAGTCGGAATTCCCGCCACCCCCGAAAAGGGAAATGTATGTTTTGAAGAAGGGAAATGCAACCCAATTTTGCAGTCCATGGGAAAAACAAACAATTGCAATTTTTCTAGAAAGAAAAAAAAGGAAATGCAAAAGGAAGAAGGGCTGCAACGAAAATTTTCAGCTTTTGCAAAATTTTTTAAAATTTTGGAACCAATTTGGATTCCCCGCTTGGGGTGTGGCGGGGGGTGGTGGGTGGGTTTTTTGGGGTGTGGAAATAAATCAGAAATCCAGTAGAATCCTCGTTTAAATGGGGGAAAAAAAGGGCTTTTCCCCTTTTTTGGTGCTAGCAGGATTCAGATTGGTTCCCTGATTTTCCTGCAGGCTGCACTTCCTTTTTCCCTTTCCTTTCCCCCTTTCCCCTTTTCCCTGTCTGGGGAGATTTGGATTGGGTTTTTCATCTTTCCTGAAGCTGTGAAATTGGTTTTTCACTTGCTTTTTCCCCATCATACACTTTTTTCCCCCGTCTGCTGACGAAAATTCCCAATGGTTTCCCCCAAATTTTCCCCAAGCCCAAAAACTGGTTTAAATTCCTTCCTTCCCTTTTTTTCTGCCCGGCAAGGGTTTTGATTGGTTTCCCCGACTTTCCCCAAGGTTTGCTTATTTATTGGGACTTCCTCATTTTTTCATCACTTCTTTTCCTGTCTGACTGATACAATTCCGATTGGTTTTTCCGATTTTCCTGCAGGCTGCCGATTAGTTGCACTTTTCCCTTTTTTCCCATCATAAATTTCCTTTTTTTGTCTGACTTAAAAAAAATTGGGAAAATTTTTTTTTCCCCTTTTTAGGCCATAAAAATTTAAAAAGCACTTTCCCTTTTCCCCTCTGACAAAAATTTCTTATTCCTTTCCCGATTTTTCCCACCCTACTACCAATAGCTCACGCTTCCTTTTTCCCCCCTCATACTCTAAACCTAAATTTTTTTTTTAACTGGGGTTCCCATTGCTTTCCCTTTTTCCCGGGCTGTCAAACGCTTGCACCCCCCTTCCCTTTCCTCCTCCCTTTAAAAATTCCTCTTACTGACCGACCTTTCCCCCATTTTCCCCCGGTTTCCCTTGGGGGGCTCAAAATCCAGGTTTAAAGCTTATTGTTCCGACCCCAATTTCCCCAATACAAAACTAAGGGCCACATTTATGAAAACTGTTTTGGTTAAGACTTTTTCCTTTTTGCCCATAGCAACCAATTTAGAGTGCCCTTTCATTTTTTAGGGCCCCTGAAAAATGGGAAAAGGGGGGTTTTGATTGGTTGCTAGAGCTTGATTGGGTTTTCTATTTGGGGAACAAAGGGAAATCTTGACCCAAGACAGTTTTCCTTTCTTTTCCCCTTTAAAGGGGCCTCATGTTGAAAACGGGTTTTAGGCTAAAGCTTTCTTCCCTTGCCCCTAGGAAAAACCCAAACCCGAAACCCTTTGCAAACCCAAACAGAGCCTGTTTATTTTTTTTTAGGCACTATATAAAAATTTAAAGGGGCGCTCTGATTTGGGTTTCTGTGGGGGTTCCCCAAAAGGTTTTCTGGGGGGCTCCGATTGGGTTTCTGTGGGCCCCCGATTGGGTTTCCCATGGGCAAAAAAGAAAAATTTTTTGACCCAAAAAAATTTTTTTTCCTTTAAGACCTAACACATTTCCCCCTCCCTTCTTCCAAACAGTGGACCTAATTTATCAAACGTTAACAGCAAAACTGTCTTTGGTTGTATGGGGGTATTTATTGGTTTCTAAAGGGGAACAAAGGAAACCCCTTACTCTTAACAGAAAGGATAAAAGGAGGGCCCAAAGTAAGGAGTTTTTATGGGGGGGAGTGGGGGGGGGGGGGGGGGGCGGACAAAGTCCCTTTGACCAATATTTCCGGATTTTGGGCCCAAAAGCAAATTTAAAAGGGCAAAGGGGAAAGTGATCCGATTTGGGCAGTGGAAAACTCGCCCCCCCGCCACCCTTCACAAAAGCGAAAATTTGTTTTGGATTATTTTCCCAAATTTATTCTTTAGCTTGAAGAAAATTTTTAAATTTTCCCCCATTAGGGGTGAATGGAGCCAGGGAGGGCTGCCCAGTGGAACACCCCTTTATTTTAATCAAGGCCCCGGGGGGACATCATGCGGGCGCCTGGTTTTCGGTTGCAGGGGGGGTCCCGGGGGGGTTTCCCCCCACATCCCAATTTGCAGATTAAAGTCCAGACCGTTCCCTCCGCAGGTGGGGAGGTGCACAAGCCATTTACCCCCTCACCCTAAAGTTAAATTTTTTTTCTTGGGGCTTTAAATTGGGCCAACCCGCGGCCAACAATTTTTTAAAAATTTTTTGCCGGGGGGCAAAAAACGCTGAAGCCAAATACAATGAAAATTTTCCGGGGGGATTTCAGGAGATTTCCCTTTACTCTGCCCCCGGGTTTCTGCGGAGAAAGGGCTTCATTCCCGCTATAGGTTTCACATAAAACCGTCACTTAAAACCCTATTTTTCGGGATTGGGTTCCTTACAATGGGGCATCCCGGGAAAAAACTTGGGTGCAAAGACCCTAACGGGTGCCCCAGGGGCAAACCCGAGTAACCAAATATCAGGGCTGTGAAGGGCGGCACCAAAAACCCGGGTCCTCAATTTCCCTAACTCCAACTCCCCCCAAAAGCAGGTTTTTAAATGAAAAATGATAGGAACATCGGTCTTTTTCACCTTATGATAAATTAAACATTTTTTAGGTAGAATTTAACCCCGAAAAAGCAAAAGGGGAAAAAATAATTTATCTTTTTTTCTCTTTTGGGGATGGCCCAACCGGGCCTCAAAAAAGCTACGTTTTCGGGACCAAAATTTTTCCCGTGGGATTGCGCTTTTTACGTGGCGAAAAGGCGCCACAATTTCGGTAATTTATTGCCCACACAGAAGCCTTTTAAATTTTAAAGCTTGTCTCTCCCGTGTTTCAATCCCATGTATTTTATGTGCGGGGGGGGTAATTACGCCTTTTTAGCGGCCCATTTTGCCCGCAAACAAAAAAGTGTCTATGGGGCCCGGGGCCAGCCCTCCCACCCCCTGCTTTGGGGGTTAAAGCACTTTATCAGCGAGTGGTTCGAAAAAAAAGGCGTAAATTTCGCCCCGTAATTTTATTTCCGCAAAAAAAAGTGTGTGAAATTTCCCCTTTTTGGGTTGGGTACACTTTCCTTTTTACAATTGTTCCATGCAGGAACCCCAGGGTTTTTTCAGTTTTTTTGCAAAATCCGCCGGGCGTTTTTTGTTTCCTTTTTTACGTTTGTCCTTACATTGTATGGGAAACGGCCCCGAAAACAAAAAACGCCGGCGTATTATTTCAACCCTGTTTTTTTAATACACGGCGCCCCAGAAGGGCGGAAACAGAGGAAAGGCCCAGCTGGGGGAGACCTGCACTGTCTTTCCCATTGTGAAAAATTTTTGGGGCCCGCACGACGAACATAAAATTTTTGTTTACTTAAAAAACCCAAAAGCGCAAAAAAAACGATCGTAAAAACTGCAAATGAAAAATAGCCTTTGGCCCATATTCCCCCTTCCAATACAGCTTTGAACGGGGGGCCGTGCTTTTCTCCTAAAAATCAAAATGTTAATTTTTTTTATTTTTTTAGTATTTTTGGGGAAAACCCCCTTTGGTTTTCAATACTGCCCCGAAAACCTTCTCGGTTTTGGGTCAGGGCCCTTTATTTAAATCTCTCCCCGGTCTCTTTTTACACGTTCCCAATGTTTGGGGCAGATGGGCTTGGATAAAATACAGCTTTTTTTCAAAATCTACCCCCAAGGGTTGGGTTTGGGTTTAGGTTGGGGACGGGAAGGGCCCATACGCAATTACTTTATTGTCATTTCCCCTTCCTTTTCCCCAAACTTGACGTCCGTTTCAGGTTTGTTGTCCTGGGAAAATAAGTTTTTTCCTTTTCATCCCAAAAGTACTGGAGTGTATGAGGTAAAATCATTTTTGTAGGACACTCCCCCTAAAAGCTCCCGGGAATTTTTAGGTCACCCTCCATCCCCGGGGCAAGTTCCAACAACATTTGGGGTTTTTCCCTCCCCCTATCCCCGCTTCCTCCAGGATGACAGTTTCCCCCCCAGCTTCTCGCTCGTTGCCCTTTTCCCCTTTGGTTTTTTTCCCCTTCCCCCCATCGGGGGCCCGGTCTATTGACTTTCATCTCTGCTTTCCCTTCTCCCTTTTCCCTTTTTCTCTTTCCCTTTCCCCCCCATCGGGGCCCCCCTAAAAAACTTTCCCTCTCTCGCGGCCGTTCGGCCCCTTTTCCCTTCCCCCTTTTTTTTTTCCCATTCCCCCCAACCCCGGGGGTTTCTTTTTTTTTTTACCACCCGCCCCTTCACCCCTTCCCCCCTGGTTTCCCCTTCCCCCTTTCCCCTCAAGGGCCCTCTTAAATTGGGCTTTTATTTTCCCCCTCCCCTTCTCTCCTTTTTTCCCTTGGTTTTTTTCCCCTTCCCCCCCCATCAGCACCCCGGGCTATTTTTACTTTTCAATTTTCCCCGCTCCGTTCTCCTCCTTTTCCCCCTTTGGTTTTTCCCTTCCCCCCCATCGACCCCGGGCCCCTTTTACTTTTATCTCTTCCCTATTCCTCCTTTCCCCTTTTTTCTTTTCCCCTTCCCCCCCCCAGAGGGCCCGGTCTATTTACTTTCATCTCCCCGCTGTTTTTCTCCTTTCCCCTTTGGGTTTTTTCCCAAATTTCCCCCAAACAGAGCCGGTTTTATTGACTTTCATCTCTCGCTCCGTTTCTCTCCTTCTTTCCCCTTTGGGTTTTTTCCCATTTCCCCCCAGAGTCCCGTCTATTGACTTTCATCCTCACCTCCGTTTCTCCTTTTCCCTTTTTCTTCCCCTTCCCCCCCCCAAAAGTCCGGGCTATTGATTTCCCTTTTCCTCGCTCCGTTCTCTCCTTTTCCCCTTTGGTTTTTCCCATTTCCCCCCCCAGAGCCCCGGGCCAATTTACTTTCATCTCCCAGATCCCCCCCTTTTTCCATTTTTTGTTACTTTCCGTAAACTCTTGCGACGCTTTTATGAGGAGAAATTGGGGTCGCGGCTTCTTCCCCCCTTTTTTTGGGCCCCTTTTTCCCAAACCCGTGTAATGGCCCCGTTTTTGAATGGGGCGTCTGTGATCTCACTCTTCGGGGCGTCCCAGCCGCCTCCCCTGCTGTGTCTTTTGGTCAGAACCCGATGTTTTTCCACATCTTCTTATAACTGTTTTGTGAATTTTTTCCCCCTGTTTTTCCTTTCCCGGAAATTTTAAATTTTCCCCCGTCGTAAAAAGGGGGGTTTTCCATTCCCAATTTTTTAGGGGGGTGTTTAAACCCCTGCCACACTGACTGGGAAGCCCTGTTTGGAAATGTTAGACTTTCAGACGGCCGTTACCAAAAGGAGGTTGTCCCTTTCACATCTAGCATTATCCAAATTTATAAAAAACCCCCAAAAGAGCCCCCATAAAAATTTGAGTCGGGAACCTTATAAATTTAAAAGGGGGTTTTTAAAACAAAGGGATTTTATTTCCTGGTTGAAATGCTGCCGCTTTCAGTGTTTCAAAGAAGGGGGGTTTTAATTTGTTGGAACCCGTAAATCATGTGCCCACAGACTTAATACCCCTGGCCCCTTTTTTTTTTTCCCATAGTGGTTTCTGACACAAGTCCAAAAAGGTCTGTTTATTAAAGAAGAGCTGTTTATTTTTTTAAATTTTTGCTGGGGTGGTTTAAAACCCCTGCCCTTTTTTGGAAGGTCCCGGTTCCCAAAAAACCCTTGTTTGGAAAAAATTTTTGATTTTTTTTTTCAAAAGCAAAAGTAAAAAGATTGAAGGGGTTTCTTTTTATTTAATTTATTTTTCACTCTAGACTAATTTTAAAGGGGTAAAAGAGGCGGGAAAAAAATGGGCAAAACCTGGGGTTTTAAACTGCTCAGAAAAAATTTAGTTTTGTGATTAGTAGGGGAAAGGGGAAAAAACAAATAGCTGCCCAGAGAGGAAAAGGTGAGGGCCCGAGCAATTGTGCGGCCCGGAAATGAGGAACTTCATCATGGTCGGGATCCCCCGGGGAGAGTGTACACTAGGATTTACTAAGGGGGCCCGCTAAAAAAAAAACTTTTTAGAAAGTTTAAAACATTGGTGGCTTTTTGCCCCCTCTGAAATAAAATATGCTTGTTCTCTGATATTTTCGGTATTGTTTTTACCTTCAATTGTTTTCCCCTTATGCTGGGGGTTTTCCCTCTCCCACCTTTGGGGGGGTTGGGGCCAAAGGTTTAAAAAAGCCCAAACAGATGCAACACATAGTCCCTTTTTTTAGGGAAAAAACAAACATGGTGGGGTTTTTAAAATATGTTTTTAAAAATTTAAAAAGTGAGGCTCTTTGATATAAGGCGGTATTTTAATTTTTACCTTTTTTAAAAAAAAAACCCGCACAACCCTTTTAAATTAAAATCTGCGGGGAATTTTTAAAAAAAAAAAAACAAAATTCCCCCCACCCCCCCAACCCGGGGTTTAGGTTCTTCGCAAGGTTCCCAAAGCTTACTTTTAGGCTGCCGGGCCCAAACAATTGTCACCGATGTTTGGGCACTTTTGGTCTCAGCGTTCAAAGTGACACTTCCTAATATCTTCTTTCAAACGTGAAGTGGGGAAAGGGAATGGCAGGCGACAGCTTCGGCAAACGGGTGGCGCCAAGGGGGGGGGAAAAAATTGACCGCCGGACTGGGAATGAAGAAAAGGTGGGGGGACTGTGGGGAGCGTTTAGTGCTGGAAAAGGCGGGTAACGAGCAAAGGGGGGGGAAACTGAAAAATCAACATTGGGAATTTTGGCACGTCATTCGGAAAAGGGTGTTATAGGTGGCAATGCAGGGGATGTTTAAGTGGTTTGATCAAAATGTCCAAACATTGGGGGAGGGCTGGGACAGGGAAACGGGAGCAGCCCTGCGAAACTGCAAGGTGAGAACAAACCCTTTTTTAAAGGGGAAACCGGTTTCCAATTTTTTTTATAATAATTGTTGTAATAATAAAAAAAGATCCCGTCCCCTTTTTTTTGTTTTTTGGGCGTTTTTTTTTTTGGGGTGTAGTTTTTTTTTTTTTAAATTTCCCGGAAAACTTTTGTATGGACTATGGGGGGGGTATCTTGGGTAAATGCTTTAAAAAAGCATTTTTGAGAGGTTTCTTTACAGGGAGCTTCAAGGGGGCCCTTAAAAAAAGCAGGGGGGGGGGCCCCAATTTATGTCTATAGGAGAGTGTTGTTGGGGACTTTTCCCCCCTGTGACCTGGGGAAAAAGTTATGCGCAGGGAGGGGGGAGCTGTGACATCTCCTAGTGTTTAAAGGGGATCCTGTGTTAACCCCTTTTTGGGGCAGATAATGAGGAACCCGCGGAGAAATGATTCTACAGAAAGGGGAAATGTTTTTGTCTATTTTGAATGGTGGGTCCCGTGTTATTTTTTACACATTTTAAAAATAACCCAGGTATTGAAAATGGGGTCGGCGCCCCGTTCTAGAACAAAGGGTTCCTTTGTATCTGAAGAAGCGCCGGTTTTTCCCGGCCCTTTAAACGCGTTATTTTTGTTGGGTTAAAAGTGGGAAAAAACTAAATGCCCCTTTTCACAATCTTTTTTTAGAATAAATACCCTTTTTTTTAATATATCCTATATCCCAGGGGAAAAATTTGTTTCTTGAACAGGGCGCCGGATCCATTTTTCTATCCCCCGGTTTTTTTCCTTTCATTGTTCGTACCGCTTTCCGGCGAAACGGTCTCGGAGGGGAAGGATACGGGTTTTCCGTTCGGAGACTCGGAGAGCGCCAAAACCCTGGCGTCGTATGAGCGTTGTGCCTCCCATAATTTTAAAGGGACAAAAAGCTCCCGGTGAGCATACCATTTTATTTCCCTTTTTCCCCCAAATTTTGGGCATAGTTTACATAGTTTGTAGGGGTTTAAAGAAGACAATGTCCAAAAACGGTTAAACCCAAAGGGTGGGGAGAAAATGTGGGTGAGGGAGAGAGACAAGGGCTTAAAGCCCCGGCTCTCCACTGTTAAATGCCCTGAAACCCCCCAAGGCAAGAACCAAAACCCGCTCCAATATAAAACCCTTTTATCTGGGCCCAGAGGGCCACCGGGCCGGACCAGAATTTTTCCCAGCTTTTCCGTAAAGCATTAATCTTCTTTAGTTCCAGGTTTGGTTTCTAAGCCTTTCTTGAAACTCTCTTTCAGTTTCCCGCTGTGACCACTCCCCAGGGGAGGGTATTCCACAGATTTACGTTTTACAGTGAAAAAAGCTCTTCTCCTTTTGGAGATTTTAAAACTTTTTTTCCTTAGGCGAAGGGTGTCCCCCTTTTCTTTTGAGGGGGCTTCACCTTTAAATAAATTTTTCCCCAACTTTTTGTAGGGACCCTTTATATATTTATATAAAAAAATAATGTCCCCCCCCAA
>JAODAL010084859.1:0-10782 GCA_025379985.1 Phyllomedusa bahiana
AAAAAAAAAATTTTTTAAAAAAAGGGGGGGTTTTCCCCCCGGGGGCCCAAATAGGGGGGGGGAAAAAAAAAGGGGGGGGGGGGGTTTTTTTTTTTTTTAAAAAAAATTTTGGGCCCTAGTGGGGAAAAAAATTTTAAATTTTAAAAAAACCGGGGGGGGGGAAAAAACCCCCGGGGGGAAAAAAAACCCCCTTTTGGGGGGGGGGTTTTTTGGGCCCCTTAAACCAAAAACCCTTTTTTAAAAAACCCGGGGGGGGCCCCCTTTTCCTTTTTTTCCCCAAAAAAAAAAAAAAAAACCCAAAAAACCCCCCGGGGGGAAAAAGGAAAAACCCCCTTTTGTTTTTTTGGGGGGGGGGGAAAAAGGGAAAAAAAAAAGGGGGCCGGGTAAAGGGGCCCTTTTTGGGTTTTTTTGGGGTTTTTTGGCCCCTTTGGGGCCCTTCCCTTTGAAAAAAAAACCCCGGGGGGGTTTTTTTAAAAATTTTTGGGGCCCGGGGAAAGTTTTTTTTTGGGGTTTCGGGGGGTTGGCTTTTTTTGGGGGAAATTGGGGGGGCCCGGGGGGGGGGCCCCCCCTTTTCCAAAAATTTTGGATTTTTTTTTTTTGGGGGGGGGGGTTTTAAAAAGGGTTTTTAATTTTAAAATTTTTGGGGGGGGGGGGGCCCCCCAAATTTTTGGGGGGGGGGTTTTTTTTTGGGGTTTTTTGGGGGGTTTTTTTTAAAAATGTTTTTAAAATTTTTTTTTTGGGGGGTTTTAAACCTTTAAAAGGAGGTTTTTTTTCCCCCCAAAGGGGGCCTTTTTTAAAAATTTTTGGGGGGGGGGGTTTTTTTTTTTTCCGCCAAAAGGGGTTTTAAGGGAAAAGGGGGGGGGGGGCCCCCCAAAGGGGGGGTTTGGGAAAAAAAACCCCGGGGGGGAAAAAAAGGGGGGGGGGAAAAAAAATTTTTTTTAAGGGGTTTTCCCCAAAAAAACCCCCGGGGGGTTTTTTTTTTTTAAAAAAAAAAAAAAAAACCCCTTTTAACCCCCCCCGGGGGGAAAAATTTTTCCCAAATTTTAAAAGGGGGGTTTTTTCCCCCCAAACCCCCCCCAAAAAAAAAGGGAAAAAAATTTTTTCCCCCCCCTTTTTTCCGGGGCCGGGGGCTTTTAAAAAAAGGGGGGGGGGAAAAAAAGGGGGGGGGAAAAAAAACCCCCCGGGCCCCCCAAAAGGGGGGGTTTTTGGGGGGGGGGGGCCCCCCCCCCCAAAAATTTTTTGGGAAAAAAGGGAGGGGGGGGGGAAAAGGGTAACCCCCAAAAAATTTCCCCCCCTTTTTTGGGGGGGGGGGGGGGGTTTTTTAAAAAACCCCGGTTTTCCCCGGGGGGGGGGGGGGTTTTTTTTTTTGGGGGCCCCCGGGGGGGGGCCCCGGGCCCCCTCAAAAAACCCCCAAATTCCCCCGGGAAAAAAAAAAAAAGGGCCCCCCCTTTGGGGGCCCCCCCGGTGTAAAATTTAAAAAAAAAAACCCCCTTAAAACATATATGGGGGGGTTTTAAAAAAAAGGGGGCCCCCCGGGGGGGAAAAAACAGGACACCAGGATAACAGTCACGGGAAACCCAAGGTTTCCCGGTTTAATAGGACATTGGGTTTGGGAAACCCAACCGGAACAGCGGATTTGGAAACCCGGAAAACTGCAGACTTTTGGAAACCCGGAAAAAGTGGAGGGAAAAAATTTGGCCCTTGACTAAGAGGAACTGGAGGCTTGAATCAGGAGGAAAGGGGGGAAAGGTGGGTTTTACCAAGGAACAGAGGAACCTTTGGGGAATGGCCAAAGGAAAAAACAAACAAAAAGAATTTTCAGACAAAAGGATATTGGAACAATGGAAGAAAAAAACTGGATGGGTATAGGAACAAGACCCAAAACCCGCGAAACCGGAAACGCTATAAATTTAAAATCCAAGGGCAAGGAGAGATGAAAAACCAGAGGGCCAAAGGGCAGGAACCAGGTAGGGGAAAAACAGGTAGGGTCAAAAGGAAATGGGGAGAACTCCAGAACACGAAACCCCCAAAACCACAGGGGGCTTGGACTAGTGGAAACACTACAACACCAATACTGAGGCCCCAAAAAAAGCGAGAGGCAGGGGATATAGCTGGGCCTTATAAAAAAAAGATCTTTCACCTGGGAGAGTGCACAGAGGCAGGTGTAACTGTTGCCTGCTTTGGGTGGTAAAAGGGGGGCAGAGTAGAGCGATTCCCCAAAAACGGGATCCAATGGAAAGTTGCTGACAGAGGGGCGGCTAGGAAACTTGCAGATCGTAAAAATAAGGTTTAAATTATGCTTTAAGGGATATCCGAAAGGGGTAAAGTATTTAGGCCAAACTTCTTTTATTTTTTAAAGGCCCCTGTTTGAAGTCATGAGTCTAAAATGTTAGGCTTCCAGCATTTATATAATTAAAAAAATGATCAAAAAAAACTTTAAAATTAAAAAAAGGAAATAAATTTTTTAAATTTTTTTTTTCTGTGTTTTTTTTTTTTCTGTAGGAAACCCCGAATTTGAAACCCGTGTGTGGTTTGTCCGCATGGGGAAATTTGAAAAGGACAGTAATGGATACATAATTGTGGCAGATTCGTACTATGGGTTATACAGGGTACTTTTCCCCAAATTGGGGGAAAAAAAAATTTTTCTGATCTCAAATGAAGAAGGTGATGGGCATGATTATATTAGGAAGCATTTTTTAACCCAAAGGGTTTTAATATTTTTAGTGTTTCACTCACTGACTTTTCCCCTTTGCTCTGCTTTATTGTCTGACAGGAGTGGATGGAGTACCTTTTAGGTTTTTGAATGGACTTGAGTTGTCTAAGAATGGCACTATATATTTCACAGATTCAAGCAGCAAATGGGGAAGACGACATCACAGATATGAGGTAAATTCCAGGTTTAGATTATTCCTGTTGGTCAGCATAGTTGTGTATCATCATGTAGAAAAAAATTTCTTGACTCTACCTAACATTTTGGGGGTTTTTTTCCCCCCTTTTTTTTCATTGGCAGACCAAATTTTTCCAGCCCCTTTTGCATATTTCCATTACACACATCAGTCCCCTGTCCCCAATTTAAACTTTTTCACAACGGTCCCCCCCGTATTACAAACAAAAGCTAGGGGGCCCGAGTAATGAAAACATAATCTCTCCCGTATTTTTTGGAGTGCAGGAGGAAACCAAAGTAAAAAGGAAAAACCCAAACGGAAAAAATTTCCTGGGAACCAGTGATGTGATGCAACTGTCTTAATAGAAATGTGAATTGGATAGATCAAAAATATGTTAGGATTATTGTAAGTGAGGCATGAGAGAAAATTCTTACATTGCATTTCAGAAATGGTTTTGCCATCTGAGCCGTAAATTCAGTATTATATGATGAGAGGGCAGTAAATCGCTACTAGACTCCTCTTGTTGCATTGGCTTACATTCCCATCGGGAGGCCCCCATACATATTGGAGCATGTTCACATGGTGCTTTGCTGGCCATCGGTGCCATCCATTGTGATGCTGCAGAAAAAAAAGGTACCTTGACGCATACCACAGTTGACCTGTAGTGGGGAATAGAGCAACAGTAGTTTCTTTTGGACGATACACTAGATCTGCAACATACAGTCTCCCATGTCCAGTATGTGAAGTATATAACATACAAAACAGTCTCCCATGTCCAGTACATGAAGCATATACTACCAGGAAATAGAGCAGACGTAGTCACAGGAGACTGTGTGCTTTATTCTTATCTATGGACATGACGGGTTGTCTATTAGAGTGCCTCTTTCACAGTATTACTGTACAATGAATACCACAAATGGACGGCAAAATCAGTGTTGTCTGCCCCTTCGATGATCTGTTTGTTTAGCCAGCATTTTATCTAATATTTATAGCACTGCTTTGGTTTTACCTGGTGTCAGTTGCCAACAGAGCAGGTGTAGAAGTTTTCTTCTAATCTTAAAGGGGTTGTCTCACTACACTGATTCATCTTATCCCAGTCCTATTTTCTTGGTTTCATTTTGAATTCAGGGGTGTGTTTACTGGCTTCTACTAGGCTGCAGTAGAAGCCAGGTCTGTAGCTATAGCAACCAGTGCTGGCAGACTATCAGAAGAGATCAAACAGGTCTGTAGCTATAGTGACTTGAGGAACTGATGCAGCCCATACAAGAGGGGTTATCTAGGAATAGGTAGGACTGTTAATGGACACATATTGCAAAGTGACTTGTTTTTGCAAGATCTTTAACATAAAAAGCAATCCCTGTAGTGAGACAACCCCTTTAAGCCAGACGCCAAGCACCTAAAGTTCTCATTCTTTTATCTCACCATTCTCCCCTCTTTTGAGAGCAAAGTGGCAGCCTAAATTGTAAAAATTGTGAAAAATTTTAATAGATTCTCTTAAAATAAAAACTGGATTGTTAGGCTGAGTTCACACAGCGTACAGCGGCGCATACCTCTGGGAGTGCTATGATTTTACCGTATTTGTGGCTTCTACTTTGGGCGCACAATTACGTGCCAAAGTACATCCCATAAATACGCCGTGTGAACACCTCCTTACCACTATATTTTTAAAAACTTTATTAGTCATTAGTTACTAATAACTGTCTGCTAGGGGATAAGGAACATGTGCAAACCCGTACTTCAGTGTTTCACTGTGCAATAACCTTGTGAGTAAATAAATTCCCTTATGCTGCTTATATTTTTTTTTCAAAGTTGTTAAAGGGAACCAGACACATTGAACATGCTATCTGATTTGCTGACATAATGTTATAGAGCAGAAAGAGCTGAGCAGATTGATATATTGTTCTGTGAGGAGAGATTCAGGAGAACTTGAATTTTATTTATTTAAATCATATTCTGGGCTAAGGAGTCCAGTAGGCCATCTCATCAGTGACTGTCAGCCTTTCTTGTATATGTATGCAATAAGAGATGGCTGACAATCACTGATGAGACCGCCTTCTGGACTCCTTAGCCCAGAATATGATTTAAATAAATAAAATTCAAGTTCTACTGAATCTGTTCAATAAGATGCTGCCAGCAGATCTGATAGCATTAAACATGACTGGTTCCCTTTCAAGCCTAACAACCTAAGCCTAGTCTAACATTGGTAATTCACTTTCCCTTTGTGTCACAGAGACTAACCAGAATCAAAATAGATCCATTTTGGAGACAGATTAAGTATTTTTGTATTCTAGTGTTATAAAGCTATGTATATTCCCTCACTTAGTTGAATGATGGATGTGTCTGGGTTTAATCTGATGTCTTGCAGGTGTTGGAAACAAATCATAAGGGACGCTTAATACGCTACGATCCGGTGACGAAAGAGGCAGAAAGCTTACTCACTGATCTCTATATGGCTAATGGATTGGCGTTATCCCCACAAGAGGACTACACTTTAATAGTGGAGCCCAGCCTCGCCAGAATATTACGGTAACTAGTAGCCTTTTTTTCAAAAATATTTCTCAACCTGCTATCTGTCATAGACATATGGCTCCAACAATCTGACACTGCTTCCCCTGCTGCTGTCATCTATGGTGGCCTACACTTAACTCACATCCCCAGACCTGAGAACAGGCAGGGTGGAGGAGTCGCTATTCTCTTTTCCCCACATTGCACTCACATTCCCCTCCTCCAGCCATTTTTTTGCAAGAGTGGCTGTTTTATACCAACCTGCTGGCTCATCCCACCAGTTTCTCAATCATTTTGCTGCCTGGCTCCCTCTCTTACTCTCTGCTCAAATAACCTCCCTTATCATGGGTGATTTCAACATCCCCATTGATGACCACATATTTCCTTCCACCTCTCAGTTTCTTTTACCAACCTCTTCCCTTGACCTCTTGTAATTTGTAGGTTCTACAACCCACAAGGATGAGAACTCGCTTGATCTGGTCTTCTGTCATCTCTGCTCTAACTTTACTAATCCTCCTTATGTGCACTTTGATCATAAGCTTATCTCCTTTGCTATCAAGAATCCTCAGCCTTCTCTGGACACACCTGCCCATCACACATTCAGAAATCGCTGTCCCCAATCTCATATACCAACCTGGCTATCACACACTATAATGAAATGCACTCAAGCACCTTGGACATAGTTGCATTTCTGAAATAGAGTACCACCAGATGCAGACTTGGCACACGCTTCAAACTTGCTTTCTTCAGCGATGTTCCAGGTGTGCTGAACGTCTGTGGAGAAAGTCAAAGCTACCTGCAGACTTTCTTCATTACAAATTTATGCTTTGGACTTAACACACTGCCCTTCACCGTGCTAAACAAGAATATTCCACTCCCTCCTCAGACCTAAACCTCAGGCCCCAGTCACTGACCTCTGTAATGAAGACCTGTCCACTCTTCAAAGAGATAATCAACAGTATCTGGCAAAACATCATATCTCGGTCCCCAAGTAATATCCATCCTGGCTTCTTCCACACTCCCTCTAGTCTGCTTTCAGTTCTTGACCCAACAACGGAAGAAAAATAATCCAGACTTCTCTTGTCTGCTCACCCCACTACCTGCTTTAGTGACCTCATTCCGTTCCACCTTGTCCAGCCCCTCTCCCCAACTTTTATTTCTCAAGTAATCACAATCTTTAACCTTTCTCTTTCCAATGAGATCTTTCCATCCTCGTTTAAACATGCCATCTTAACCCCTTTACTAAAAAACCCCACTCTGGACCCGTGCTGTGCTGCCAACTACCAACCTGCTCTTCATCTCTAAACTCCGAGAACGCTTGGTCTACTCTCGCCTAATCCGCTATGTCTTTACTAATTCACGTTTTGAGCCTCTGCCATCAGGTTTCTGCACTTTACACTCCACAGAAACTGCTCTAGCTAAAGTTTCAAATGATCTTTTAATGGCTAAATCTCAGTGCAACTACTTGTTTCTTCTTCTGGATCTCTCTGCAGCATTTGACACTGTGGATCACCACCTTCTCCTCAGCATACTCAGCACCATTGGCCTCCAGAACACTGCTCTCTCTTGGTTCTCATCCAACCTCGCTGACCACTCATTTAGTGTCTCACTTGCAGTTTCTACTTATTCTCCTCTTCCTCCTGCTGTCGGGGTTCCTTAGGGATCAATTCTAGATCCTCTCCTGTTTTCATTCTACACAGCCCCCATTGGACAAACCATCGGCAGACTATGATTTCAGTACCATCTCTATGCTGCTGACACTCAATTATGCACTTCTTCCCAAACAAAACAGCAGGGACTGCCTGTCTGCATTCCCTAACATTATGTCCTCACTAAAACTGAATTTCTTGTCATTCCGCCATCTACTAACCAACCCAAACCAGCTATTTCTGCCTCAGTGTGTGGCACCACCATAACTCCTAGGCAGCAGGCTTGCTGTTTAGAGATTCCGAGCTGTCCTTCACTCCCTATAATGAATGCCTTTCCCACTCTTGTCATCTGCACCTCAAAAAAATCTCAAGAATCAGTCCTTTTCTCACTGCGAAAACTCCCAAAAATTATTATCCGGTATTTGCTCTGTTTTGCAGCCATTCACACGGCCACAAGGGGACGACTTTTCTCCGCTGTTTGCGGAAAAAAAGCCCACCCCCTTCGCATAGACTTGTTCACATTCCACCCGAAAATCGGGAGGGAGAATTAACGTGTTCATTCTTTTTCGGACCGCCGGCGGTGTAAAATAACCAAATCCGTGCAGCTGGGACCGCTGCACAGATTTTCCATTAAGGTCCGTGTAAAAGTTTGTCAGCCGGTTTGCAGACGGCTTTCAAATCCGAAAACTGGCTGAAAAATCGTGAAGTAGGGACATGCCCTAAGAGTCAGAAAGAGCTGCTGGAAATTACTTTATACTTTGGGATGTACCAAAAAAAAAAATAAATAGAAAATGGGGGCCTCAGTGTTGCCTACTCATCCTGGCACATGTACAGAGCTGTGTAGATCATGTAGTACAGCACTATACTGTAGAGATGCACTACTAGACTGCCAATCACTGCATGCACTTAACTAATCCTTGCATTTAAGTAGAAGATTTCAAGCACTTTGCAGTAGGTTAAAACTTCAAATTATGTTCATTCATTGGGATGAATAAAATCTGAAAGTTGTAGCCTACTGCCGAGTGCTGGAAATCTACTACTTAAACACAAGGATCTCTCCACCTGCACTGGGTTTCCACCTTGCACCGGACCATATGATTAAGCAAGACGCTGTGAATTGTAGGCGAGCAGACTTTTTTCATTATATGGAAGGCACTTAACTAATTCTGGAGTTTTATATGATAATTGGCTGGATCAGTATGGTGAAAATCCTGAAGCCATTGTAACTTGAGGAACCACTGTAGTGTTTCTAAAAAATAAGGTCCATAATAACAAAATGGCTGCTCCTAATTATTCAAGATAGAAAGATGCAATTGATCACAGCTGCCATGTAAGTTATTAGAATAAACTCACAGCTCACATTTTACCATTTTTTTCAGAACATTAATTACTTTTGCATTGAATTCACATGGTTTATTTTTTATTCTGCCTACACAGCTACTGGTTAACGGGCAGTAAAGCAGGAATGAAAGAAGTATTTGTGGACAATCTGCCAGGCTACCCAGATAATATCAGAATATCTACAGTGGGCACATACAGAGTTGGGATCTCAACCACACGCTTTCCTGGATTTTTTCCTCCGTTCCTGGATGCCATTGCGCCTTATCCTGCGCTAAAGAGATTTATAGTCAAGGTATGCATAAGTATGACTCCCATGTTCTTGTAGCTCAAATCTTGGCTAATGCAATAATTTACACAATTCACTATTTCAACATGTCACCAATCACACTAGTGTGATAGGGTGAACGAGTTTGACAAACTAATAATGCGCACCAGATTATTCAACCATAGAGCACAAATATGTATTTTTCATTTTCTTTATTATTCTGTATATCACTTTTGTATTAATATTGCCAGAGATTGCTGTGCAAGAGATTTTCTTACAAAGAACTACAGTTCCCATGATTCCTCTCACTGATTTTACTCTATTTAGAGCTCCCTGTACCTCTATTATAAATTGTAGGCAAGTCCTGTTTTCACACGCAGCATAGTATGTGATGTCCTATACATTAGGGAGATGGAGACGGTCAATACACAAGCCTAGGAACAGCAGATACATGGTCATGTGATTGCATATTACACTGGCCTAGGGTGGCCTTACATATTAAATAGAAAAAGGTTGATGGCTAAACAAATGACATTGTTGAAAGTATTTAGCTCGTTATTTTACCCCTTTTAATTTATTGCCAAATCAAAGTTTTAGATTAGTAAAATGCCAATGGGAAAAATGAAAATCTGTCCCAGAAACTGTTTTGCCCGGTGAAAAAAAAAAAAAAATTTTTTCTTTGTTGACTTAGTTTGGTCCACAAGAATTGTATGACCTGAAAAAATAAAAACCCAAAATTGCTTTATAAAAGTTGAACACTGCAAAAACATTCCAAAAGGGTTATGCAAGCTTTTTTTTTCCCCTTCATCGTGTGGTATGTTGGGGGGTGGTTTACCAGTTTTATAACGTTGAATTTGAAATAATTAAACACACAGACAATGTTAAATCACTGGCAAAAAAGTGAGAACCCCCAAAAGGGCAAATTTTTCCAAAGTTTTCAATATTTTTGTGTGGCCACCCAATTTTTTTCCCAATGCCTTTTCTCTATGGGTATGGAAGTCCTAGAGCTTTAAGGTTACAGCCACTGGGAAACCCTTACATCCCCCGGGATGACATCATGGGTGGGGATGTTAGGGGTTGCACTCTTCCCCCTTTTTGAGATGTCCAAATGCTCAAAAAGGGTTTAGGTCTAGAGACTGCTTGGTCAGTCCGACCTTTTTGGGCTGTTTCCACAGCTTTTTTTGGGTCCCAAATCGATCCAAAAACCCTTGGGTAGATCCCCAAAAGGGTCCAACACATTAAACATAGCTGTGTTTGGATCCCCTGTTTTTGGGTGCGCAAGTTGGGCCCCCCTAGTTTATTATAGGGGGTTGCTGCGTTTTTGGACCCAAAAATTTTTAAATTTTAATTTTGGAAGGATCCAAAAGAACAATGACATGCATGGGGAATGCGGCGGTTTAAATTTTAAAAGATGAAAAACAATTGCTATTTGTTAGGCGTTTTTGGGGTCCCAAGACGATCCCAAAACGCATCTAAAACGTTTTTTACATGGGCCCAAAAACGCCCGTGAACATACCCCTTTCCCCCTTTTTTTTTAAAAAAGGGAGTGACGTTTGGGAAATGTGTTTGGGGGGGATCCATTGTAACACTTCCCCCTCCCAGTTTCTGAAAGAAAGGGGTTCTCTGTTCAATGACAGTAAATTTGACATCTGTTTCCCTAAGAAAAGTAGTCCTACCCAGTGACACCTGCAGCCTCAAAGCAAAAATCCCCCATCCCCATGTTTGACTGAGACAGAACACTTTGGTGTTCTGAGTAAACCGTCAGGTTAAAAAGTAGGTCTTGGCCACCATGCTGCAATCGTTTAGGTATTGGAAATCTTTTATACCCTGGGCCTCTTTAAAAGTAGAGCAACAATTTTTTTTTTCAGTTTCCCAGAACTTCATTTTAGGTGCAATTTAAAATTTCCCAGTGCCCTATGAGCGGAAAACACCAAATTTAAAAACCCCCCGCCCACTTTTGCACCTGAGACCTTGTAACCCTAATGAGTCACATGACACTGTAGAGGGAAAATGCCAAATTGGGTGCTATTTGTCCATTTTCATTGGGGGATACTACTTTTGTTGCCCGTTGTTTTGACTTTATGGCTTGTGTGTTGGTATTTTGAGGGGACACCCAATTTCACGTTTTTACGAGGCT
>JAODAL010084860.1:0-10782 GCA_025379985.1 Phyllomedusa bahiana
ATGAAAAACGTCTATTGTCCTTTTCCAGGGTGGTACCAGGCAGGGTTCCCCCTTTTTTTTTCTCCACTCCTGAGCTCTAGTAATGGAGCCTTGCTCCAGGACATCCGAAATGAACACCTCTACGGGGGGGATAATTTGGGGTGACCAAAATTTAAAAATGTTCAGTTTTGGAGCCCTGCTTCTCTATTTTTTGGACCCCTTAATTCTCTACCCTCTATTCTTCGGGTCTAAGCACTTTGGGACTCAGCAACCACAAGGGGAACATGGCCAAGATATGGCCCTAATCAATTGTCCCCTGGTGAGGTGGTTTTTAAAGGAAAACAAACCCTTTACAGGGGGCCCCCTCCTCCATTAAATATTTGGGAGTCCATATACCGGAATCCCATAAAATATTCGACCCAACTTCCCAACTTCTCACCCCTTTTGGGTTTCGACCTCTCCAAGTGGGAGAAGAAAGACTTCTCCTTTTGGGGTCGAATCAAATTGTAAAGAAAAAAGCCCTGCCCCGTTTATTGTCCCTTTTTTCAGACCTAACCTTCCGACCCCCAACCCTTTTTTTTTTCCGGGGCCCCCTGCTAGCCTGATTATTGTTTTATCTGGGCACAAAAACCCCCCTAGGATCCCAAGAAAACCTAATGAGACAGGAGGAAGGTGGACTGTCAGCCCAAACTTAAGCTTATTACTTAGCGGCCTCGGCTGTAAGAATCCTGGACGGCTTTACGGCTCTAAGACAAAGGCTTGGGTCCAGATTGAGACGGAAATCTAGGCTCTCCGATAGCGGCTCCCCCTGGATCCCCCCCTTGTGGCTTTGAAAAAGCCTGGCCTCCCCCTTTCCCCTATTGCCAAAAGGGTTTTGGGAAATAACCAATCTTACGTTCCTCAAAGGTACATGGACCCGGGGGGCCGCTCACCCCTTTCTGGGGCCCTGGGGCCGGAGATTGCGCTCAATGGACCTTTGGGATGGGGGGGGACAGAGGCTTTGGAGTTGTTGGGGATGTGTTCAGATGCTGGTTAAAACATACTCGCCCGAGGGATGAAGTCAGTGCTCCAGGTTCTCGAGATTACATTTTTATCAAACCCCGCGCAGCTGGGGGCACGTCCTTTAACACCCCCTTTTCTTTTAACAAACCCCCCCGACATTTGAGGTTGGTGTCTTCGACTCCCTTTTTCTAAACACTTGCTAAGGATCTATAGCTTGCTGACCCAGACTATGTTACCTCTAAATTCATTTCCAAATGGGGGTGGGAGAGGAGTTGCAGGGAACCTCGGATGACGAATGGCACCGAACATTTGCGTGGGACTGAAACCTCTTCTCTGCACGCATCCCAAAAATTTTAATTTAAGATAATCTCGGTGGGATAGGGGTTTTCCCCGTGTTACATGCCTTTTACCTGCAGTCCCTAAAACATGTGGAGGTGCCACGGGGCGGAAGGTACTCTGATGCACATAGGTGGAGTTGCCTTTTTTGCAAAACCCTTCGGTTTAAAGGGAATCCCCACAATTTCTATAATCTCGGGGAAAAGTTTGGGCAAATGACCCATAGCCGTTATTCTGCTAATCCAGATCCCTCCACCTCTAAGATCACTGATCCCTTCTTGTTTAAAAGCTGCAAAAGCAGTAATACCTAGGCTCTGGCGCTCGACGGGGCCCCCTCCCACTGCCTGGTTCATGAGGTTCATAAATCTGTAGATCAGAGGAAAAAAGGAGGGTTCAAGGGTGGGGGAAACAAAATCTTAAGTTCTGGGGCGATTGCTTAATTTTTGCGAATATCGGCACATTAGCCAGACTCTGTTAGCCTGCACTTAATTCTTCTCGTAGTGGACGGCCTAGTATCCTGGTGAGTGATGGTGGGATTTTGACTCCGGCTGGCTGCCACCCCTCCCGTCCCCCTCCTTCCCCTCTCGTTTCCCTTTGTTTTGTTTACTGGCCCTGCTCCATTCGATGGTTTACCTTTCCACTGCAGCTCTCCTCTTGAGGCTCCTGGAAAGGGACAGGAAGGGTCGTGTGCGACTTTAGCGTACCGGCGCTCCTGCTTGTGAGGTGAGGCCGGGGGAGCAAATAGCATGACTTGGAATATTCCTCTGGGCGATGTGCTCTTCTCAGCCTCTCAGCGACCTTCGTTGGATTGTCGGGAGGGAGACTTTGGAAGTTTTACCTTTAGGGCTCACTTATATTGACTGAGCCCGATAAGACATACGTTGTCATGCTTACTCCCTGTCTCTAGCGCATAGCTACAACATCTCGAGCTCCCTACATTCTGCCCCCCCCCCCCTCAATATTGTAATACCTTGTTCTTGATCGGTTTAAAAATAATAGTTGCTAGCAAAGCTTAATAATGCTGGTTGTTATCGAGACCATGGTTTCCTTTTCTACTGGAAGACTCATCATGATGCCTGATAAACCTGTAACTGATTAATGTTTTTTTTTGGGCGACCATTGTCATTGCTGCGAAATGTATGTTTTACATCTGGTTGTTATTTTTCCCAAATAAATCCTTCATTGAATGAAAAAAAAAGGTATTTATGGCCACATTTTCAAATCACCTTTGGTGACTACAAAATTGTTGTATTCACATTTAAGTTCAAAGGTGCCTCAATGAAACAGAGCTGTAGTGCGCAAAGTGAAAAAACACGAATCTTAAATGTATTCTGATATTAAAAGTATTTTTGGCAACCCTTTTCAATGTCATCCTGTGTGACTACAAAATTGCTGATATTCACATTTAAGTCAAGTGCCTCAATGAACAAAGCTGTAGTTCGCCAAAGTGAAAAAACACGTATCTAAATGTATTCGGATAATAAAAGGTATTTTTGCAACTTTCATCAATTCACCTAGTGGTTGACTACAAAATTTGCTGTATTCACATTTAAGTGCAAGGTGCATCAAAGAAACAAAGCTGTAGTGCGCCAAAGTGAAAAACCAAACTATCTGAAATGTATTCGGATAATAAAGGTAATTTTTGGCACCTTTCAATGTCCACCTGTGGTGACTATACTCAAATTCTGTAATTCACATTTAAGTGCAAGGTGCCTCAATGAACAAAGCTGTAAGTGTCGCCAAAGTGAAAAAACACGAATCTGAAATGTATTATTCCGGGATAATAAAAGTATATTTGGCACCTATCATCCTGATGCTTACATACTATCAAAATTGTTGGATTCTAATTTAACTGCAAGGTGGCTATATCAACAAAGCTGGAATGGGCAAAATTGAAAAAGAACACCTATCTGAAATGTATTCGGATAATAAAAGTGGAGTTTTGCACCTAACAAAGAGACCTGCAGTTACTAGAAAAGATGTGTATCCTAATATAAGTTCAGGCTGCCCAATATCCAGGAAATATTTCAATAGAAAACTGTTAATAATAAAGCTATTGCAGTGCAATGTCTACACTAAGTCTTGGTGAACTATATCCAGTATTCTTTATAGAGCTTGTCTGTGTCCGCCCGCCCCCCCCCCCCCCCCCCGCTCCACTCCGTGACTATCCAGCGGTAGATGCTCCTTTAAAATTCTCTACCTAACTACATAAAATCTTCACATCTCTGATCTAACTAAGTTGTAAGGATCACAGCTAACAGTAGAGCTTTCTCTGTGAAGAAATAGAATAATTTCGCTGAGCTGTTTGGACACAGGCAGAGCGCACGTCTTACTGCTATGAGACGCTGAGAGACACTGATCATGAACAGGAAGGTCATGTGTAAAACGAGGTCATGTGATTTTTCCAGCCAATCGCAACCATACACATCCCAGTCATGACGTCGCACACACATCTCACCCTGCTCTATTCTGTAAGCTGATTTGCTGGCCGCCAAAATGACAGGAAGCGTCGAAAATGGCGCGATATTAATAGATGATGCACAGATTTGAACCTAAAATTATCGCATGATCTAAAAATTTCGATCAACATAAAAACTGTGCCGATTTCAACTTTGTCGATAATAATCGCTCAACACTAGCTATGGTAGCTGAAAGCATTTCTTTAGGGGGCATACCACTATTTATAATGGCATTGAAAGTATTCAGGAGATGAGGAGCTAAGATGGGGGAGAGGAGCTTGTAATATTCGTTTGTGAATCCATCTGGGCCGGGCGATTTATTAAGTTTAGAAGTTTTAATAGTGTGCTCCAATTCTGAGATAGATATAGGAGCGTTAAGGGATTTTTTTGTTGTTCTGAGAGGACTGGAAGGTTGGTTCTAGCAAAAAAAGTGTCTATATCCGTCTTGTTAACCAGAAACTCTGGGTTATTCTTTCCAATGTTATATAAGGATTGGTAATAGTCTGAAAAGGAGTCTGCTATTTGCTGGCGGTCATAAATTTTCTTCTTATCCAGGATGTTAAAAAAGAAATTTTGGAATTTGCTTGGATATTTTTGATCCTTCTTGCCTCAATTTTCCCGGATGGTCCCCACCTAGATAGAAGTTCCATTTGGACCTGTACAAGCATTTTTCGTATTCTCTTGGATTCAATTCCCTAAGTTGTGTTTTGATAGTTGATAATTCCGCCTTCAGGTTAGCCTGTGGGGTATGCTTAAGTTGGGTCTCTACCATTTTAATCTTACAGAGAAGGTCATCTAATTCATTTTCCCGCTTTCATTTTTCCTTAGATACTAAGGCTATAAAAATTCCTCTAATATAGGCTTTGTGAGCACACCACAGGGAATTAGGGGAGGGGGCAGATGGAGTATTAATAGAGAAGTATTCTGTTAGATGCTTTCGGATGTTATCATTTACCGCTTTGGATTTTAATAGAAAGTGATTTATACACCACGGGAACTCAGAGGAGGGAGAGAAAGCATCTTTAATAGTGAGAAAAACTGGAGCATGATCTAACCAGGTGCAGAAGCCTATGTCTGATGAGATTGTATTGGATAAGGACATTCTGTTTGTGAGGAAAAAATCTAATCTAGAATAGATACCTTGTGCAGCCGAATAAAAGGTGATGTCAACATCTAGAGGGTGATTATAGCACCAGTGATTATGTAAATTCTCCTCTAAAAGGAGGTGCTGCAAGTCTGGGGCATTTTTGATACTGCTCTTAGATCTATCTAGCTGGTTAATTTTGACTATATTAAAATCGTCACATATAATTAGATTTTTTTGCGTAATTCACTTAGCCTTAAGAATTACCTTGCTAATAAATAGAAGTTGATGTGAATTTGGTGCATATAATGCTAACATAGTATAGGGGAGTGAATTAATAGGCATTTTAAAATGATGGAGTCTATATGTGACTCAAGGGGAGAGAAGGCTATAGTGTCTTTGACAAAGACTGCTACACCTGCCTTTTTTTGGTCAGAGGTCGTGTGGAAAGAAGTCGGAAACTTCCTATGTTTCAAACGGCCTGAATCTATCTCTTTAAGGTGCATCTCCTATATACATAATATATCGGCTTTGGATTTTAGGACCTCCCTCCTAAACAAAGAACGTTTAAACGGTGAATTTAACCCGTTTACGTTGAGTGACATAAATTTGATCCCCATGATGGAAAGAGTAGTAGTTTCGGTATGTAAGGTGGCATATAGGCATTGTAGAAAGCATCTGAGATTGAGGTACTATCAAAGGGTACTTGTCATATGACTCAAAGAAGAAAATAAATGAAAAACCAACATTGGTAATGGAAATGCAAGTAACATTACAAGCAAAAAAGAACATTGATGAAACAAAGCCAGAAGAACAGATAAGACATTTTCTAGCAATTTCCCAAAAGGGAAAGCAAGAGAGGCAAGTCCTGTCTCAAACCTGCAGGAAGAAGAGGAAAGCAACCCATCTGGAGCACCGGTGACTCCTGACGAAGCACCGGAGACTTCTGACGAAGCAGAGTAACAGAAGAATACGGAGTATCAGTTGAGCAGTGTTGATCCTGACTTGGATGCCTTATCTGACCAGAGCGGGGTGATCATTTCGGGTTGAGACTGAGTCTTGGACACAGGAGTATTGTCTGAAGAAGACAGAAGGTTCCAACTCTTTAGTAGAAGGCGGGTTTCCTGGGGGTTGAAGCAAATATGATGAGAGCCATCTTTGGTGATAATGAGCTTTACTGGAAAGCCCCATCTCTAGGAGATTTCTTTATCACTTAGAATTCTTGTTTAGGCCTGAAATTCCTTTTGCTTTAACATAGTCATTGCTGAAAGATCAGGGAAAATCGAAATAGAGTGAAAACGGTCCGGGAGCTCAGGGGCTTTTCGAAGAGCTCTGAGGAAGTGTTCCTTGACGTTGTAAAAATTAATCCTTGCAATGGTATCTCTAGGTGTTTGGGAAGACAGATTTTTAGGTTTAGGGATTCTATGGATTTGATCAATTGTAAGTTCCTGGGGTGAGCATTTTGGCAGGACCACCATCATAAGGTCAGAGAGATACTGGTTTAGTAGATCGGGAGTAACAGCTTCTGGAATAGCTCTGATTCTGTCGTTGTTCCGGCGAGATCTGTCCTCAAGATCATTCACCTTAGCTTGTTAATCTCTGCACTTCATCCTCCAAAGCAGCATTTGCGTCGATAAGGTTGTTATGGGAAGTTGCAAATTCGGAGAATTTTGTTTCAATGTGGTCGGTTCGGGAAGCAAGGGATTGGAAATCCTGTTTCAAATCAAACATCATTTGCTTCAGATCAGAATGCAGGGTGGTTCTGAAGGAAGAGAATAGTTGATGAAGTGTGGAGACTGTAAGTGGTTGATAGTCTGCAATATCTTGGTCATTGTGAAGAAAATTGAGACAAAATGACCAAGTCACCCCGCCCCCAACTCAAATTCGCCCATTCTCCATAGGAAACATTCAATTACCTAGGAGCCTGGCTAACAGAGGGCAGAGAGGAAACCTCTCAGCAGGAGGTCTGCACATCAAGGAATCCTCATCTACAGAGCTGTCTCAACAGAATTATGGGCTCCTGGGCGTAGCACTGCAGGGGCCCTATCCAAATACATCACATCACACTTTGGAGCCTTTATCTCCCTTCTGCACCATGGTTTAACTGTTTGCACCTATAAAAGCACACAAACCGTTAAATAAGAAAAGCCAACCAAGGAATCCAGGCTATGTTTCTTGTGTTCCTGGGACATACATCCTGGGACTTCCTAGTGTGCCCAATGGAAAAGATGGCCCTGCTCATCTACATTCATTAACACCTTGGCAGACCATGTTCACAGACTGACCACAAGGACAAAGTCTTAGCAAACAGGCACTAGTCACAGCGGCTCCAATATTTCATGCAGATTTATGGGAGAGCCGTTCATAACAGGTCTACCCCGATTTTATATTTAAAAATATGAAACTTCCCGTGCGCATAGCTCCCACTCCCAAGGTTCTAGGCTGCAGGGTAAGGCAGAAACACAAAGCTGGCCTTAGGAAACCCAAAGGATAGTCATGCCTGGTACCAGGACGTTAGCTTTGCCCATCCGGTTCTGATGGTGCCACTGGCTCAGTTCTGTCCCAATGCCCTGCCGCGATACAGTAAATTTTTGTGTTCCAGTCAAAAATGTCAATGCCAGAGAGGGAGGAGTTTGTAGACCCCCCCAGGAGTGTGTGGGGAAGTGTAGGGGGCTACCATGAGGGCTGTCCCATTACGGTTATAAGCAAAGGCCCAGGTGGGCCCATGGTTGCTTTCAGGAGGGGGGGTACCTAACATCAGCATTCAAGGAGCATCCACACAGGAGCAAGGCCACTTTAAACCCCCCCCTTTTTTCCCCGAACCAACCCAACCCTCAGGTAATGGACATATTTTTACTCCCGTTGCTTGTTACCATACTTATATTTGCCCCTCTGACCAATATCTGTATAATATTATCCCTCTGTACATATTATCTGTTACTGTGCTCTCCAAGGAAATTAAATCTATAAAATTTAATCTGGCTAGTCTGTCTTGATAACCGATCTCACCATCTATACCGGTCTTAAATATATCGCTACCCAAGGCGGGTTTCCCTGGCCTTGCTGTAAGTCTGTAACGGAACGGTTTATAGCTAACGAGGAGTGGTGGCAGTACTAGATGACAGAGCTTTTTTTAATCAGTTTTGGTAAACAGATCTCCCCCAGTCGTTCAGGGTTGTGGGCGAGCAGGGTATCCTCTCACACTCCCTGGATCTCCCTGTGCCCGTGTGGACAGGGGTCAACTGTGAAACCGTATCCGGTTGACCTTGTGCGTACCATAGGGGGGAGCACAACGTCACAACACACCCCAAGTCACCCCAGTGGGCCGGTGGGCGGGGGTTTTTGTGACAGATTGGTGGCAGAGCGGTGGGATCAAGACAATAGTGTGTGTGAGTGCGGGTCCCATAGTCTCAGACACTAAGGACTACCAGTAGTGGCTTTTGCTGCTGGGGTCTTAATATTAGCTCAGCACTAGACAAGTCGAGGTGCAAATACGAGGTGTTGGGTGCATTCAGGTTGCAGTTTTTGTGTTGGTAGCCAAAGGTGGCAAAGATGACCAACTGGCCAAAGATGTAGGCCCTGAGGAAACAGTCGGCGAAGTTAGCCAGGGGGAGCTCGGCCCAGACCGGGCTGTGGACTATGAAGGCGAGAAGGAGTCCAGCTCAGTCACAGATTGTCCATTCCGCAGGGAGCCTCTCACCCTCAGTTATTCTCCTGCAAGCTGGCCTGGCTAAGCTCAAGGCTGGAGACCTCAACACCTACAATGCCGTCCTTGCAGCTGCAGAACGTCGTGAGCAAGCAGAGGTGGCCACCATAGAGCGCCGTGCGCAAGCCGAGGCGGCAGCCGCAGAGCGCCGTGCGCAAGCAGAGGCGGCAGCTGGCAAACGCCGGGAGCGGGCAGAGGAATGCCAGCGTGAGCGTGACCACCAGTTACAGATGCTCCAGCTCCAAAAGGCACAGTCCTCCCCGGCCAGTCAAGAGTCCCCTGAGACCCAGGTCCCGAAGCTAAGGGCAGAGGACTTTCCCATGCTGGATAAAGGCGGGGACCTGGACACCTTCTTGCTGGCACTTTAGAAAATTTGCCACCAGCACCATGTACCTGAGGACCAGTGGGTCCGGTTCCTAACTCCTCATCTCAGAAGTAAAGCCCTGGAGATCTTTGGGGACCTGCCCAGCGATGCCACCCTGATCTATGAGAAAGTCAGTCAGGCGCTGATCCGGCAATACAACATCAGCCCTGAGATGTACAGGAAGAAGCTCCAGAGTTTGCAGCGGTGTCCTACCGACAGCTGAGCTGACCACATGGCAGCCGACAAGTGGACTTCGGGGTTAGAAATCACCACCGTCCAGCAGCTGAAGAAGCTCATCGCGATTGAGCAGTTTTTGTGGAAATGCCACAGGACCTCTAGCAGCACCTTCGTGACAGGAAACCGGAGGGGGCCACTGCCACCACAAACCTTCGTGGATGAATATGCCAACAATCAGGCACCGAAGGCCAGGAAGCACACCAGCTGGAGAGGGGGTAACACGCCCGCTGGGCCAGTTGTCCATATCCCTAAGCCAAGGGGATCCCCAGCCCATGCTTACACATCGGTGGGGGAACCCCGACTCTGTCACCTTTGCAAACAGTCGGGACATTTTAAGGTCGCATGTCCCCAGCACCAGAAGGGTCCGTCTCAGTCCCCTTTTCCAAGGGCCCCCAATGTTTTTTGTGTGGGTGGGGGTGGGGGAAAAGGCCCGCTTGATAACTACCGCCTGTCACGTAGGTGGTCTGTGGCCATTGGACTCTTGGACACCGGCTCAGAGATGACTGTGGTGGGGCCCTGAGTGGTGTCCCCGAAGGAATGTACCCAGAAAGGACCGCGCTGTCTCGGATTTGGGGCATTGTGCGGCGCAGCCAGTAGCGGAGGTGTTTGGTGGGGGTGCGGGCGGGGGAGTACGGGGGTGGGGGTATTGAACATTCAGCCAGTGTTCTGTTGGACGATTGGGGGGGGTGGTGGCTCGTTTTGAGGCCCCTGAAACCCCAAAGTCTGCTATTCCCAAATGTGATGTTTTCCACCCCCAGTTAATAATGTGGACAATGTTGTTAACCTGCATACTGGGTGGAGTGTGGGGGTGGGTGATATGGTGTGTTCCTCTCCTCTCCAGCCTGCTGGGATTTGTTGTCCTCTGGTGTGGTATAAGAGGGGACAAACGGGGGGCAGACAGCTGCAGTGGGGGAGCATGCAGGCGACGAAGGGATCCAAGGTAAGGCCACAAAGCAGGGTCTCCCCTCAGCCAGGACAGACAGGGGGCAGACAGCTGTGGTGGGGGAGCAAGCAGGTGAGGCAGGGCTCCCAGGAATGGCCACAGGGCAGGGTCTCCCTACAAACAGGATGTCAGAGGACCAGGTTAGGCCAAGCGGACTGGCGACTTATATAGACACCAAGTGGGAAGGAGCCCCACCAGCAGTTGCAGCGGTCGTGGCCGCTGTCACGTGCAGTGGGAGTGCCAGGAGCCAGTAGACTTAGCAACCCTGGAGGTGTCAGTCATCGAGTATGTCGTGCGCTTCCGTAACAAAATCCAGGCCTTCAAACAATACATGGAAACCTCTAAAGAAACATTTATGCTATCTACAATACATGAAAAAAACTTTGAGATTCTTAGTTCACATGTTTGATCAAAAAATGCTTAAGCCACCCCCAACTATCAACGGGCTCTCAAGGCGGGTGGTCATACTCTATTTTTACCTCTCACTGGAGGTGGGCGGGGATGCCTCCATTTTGGTCTCTTGCTATATCAGTGGAGTATGCTTATAAGGTTGGTGCTTTTTTTCTCTCTGGATTATTTGGGGGTTGTTGACCCCAAAAGAAAGTCTGAATGGATCAAATGAGAGGTGAATTAAAGTAGGACCCCCCGCCCTTTAGATCCCTTTTGGGAGTC